>CM061051.1:494435-531935 GCA_030762985.1 Adelphocoris suturalis | reverse complement strand
ACGTGGTGCTGTCGTATTTAGATTCTCTCAGTTTCGATTTTATACTTAATCTACGTCTTTTGGTGAAATATTACAGTTTTCCGAAGTATCAACTTTGGCAGTAGATTTATTTTCCCTCGCCCTTTCGAACCTGGGTTTGGGACCGGCTAAGGCGGCCTAAAAATAAATTACGTGGTGTTTTTTTATTGAACTTGATGAATCCGAAATAACAGCCGGAAACATGTCGTTTTTTTAAGAAAAAGTGGCTTGGTTCCTGCACCCAGAAGGATACTCTGAGAAATCTGAATGTTATTGGTACCAAAAGCGTTTGAATACGATTGAATCACAAGAGTAAACAAC
This sequence comes from Adelphocoris suturalis, assembly GCA_030762985.1. Lineage (NCBI taxonomy): Eukaryota > Metazoa > Arthropoda > Insecta > Hemiptera > Miridae > Adelphocoris > Adelphocoris suturalis. The sequence continues at coordinate 531,596 of CM061051.1, read as the reverse complement.
TCGGATTCTCGATTCTCGGACTGCTTATCTGCTGCACTTTGTGACGAGACGTCACTAACCGCTCACTTTACGACTTCAACTCCAAGTTGATCTGTACCCGTTATCATATTTATTTTGTCTTTAATCGTGAGAAGCAACTGATCCGGTAATAGTCTCACTGTCGTTCTTGAGTGCGTATCATGCCGCGTTTTACCCAAAACGAACTGACCGAGATCGGTTGTACTACACGCACGACGAAATGCTCGAAAAACTGCAGCCGCTTGTCAGCAAGTGTTTAATCGGCTGGTTCACCACCAGGCGATATTACGAACGGTTCGCCTTTGTTCGCACGGGCAGAGTTGACGTCCTCGTCCACCCGGAAGACCTTCCGCTGTACGCTCCTTCAACTTTGATTTGGACGTGTTGCTGTATCAACGGGAAAATCCTCACTCTTCCGAACGTCAGACGGCTCGAGTAGTTGGTTGCAGCAAAACCACAGTTCATCGGTCCTTCACACCTATGGCATGAGGCCATTTAGGTCTCATGTCGTTCATGGCCAGCGTGAAGGGATAAGGAAAGGCGGCTGCTTTTTCTCGCACACATGGAGGCGCTCCGCGAACAGGTCCCACACTTGGCCACCGCTCTTTTGTGGACAGACGAGTCCACATTTACAAACAATGGACTCTTCAATCGTTGGAATTTTCGAACGTTGGGCTGACGAGAATCCACGATTATCGTATTCCACCAACACCAGGGCGTTTCACGGTAAATGTATGGTGTGGGTTGGTCGGCAACCACCTCATTGGGCCACATTTTCTTGACCGTGGTAGCCTCAACGGGAGAGATACCTTCTGTTTCTCCAGGAGGTTCTGCCTGAATTGTTGAGGACGTCCTCTCGCCACCAGGCAGGCAATGTGGTTCCAACATGATGGTTGTCCTGCCCACAACGCACGGGCTGTTACAACGCCATTTGGATGCCCGATTCCGTTCTCGGTGGATTGGCAATCGGAGCCTATTTCTTGGCCACCCCGTTCTCCGGACTTGACTCCACTAGATTATTTTTTATGGGTTACCTGAAGAACAAGGTCTACGACGCCTCCCTCCCTCCTATCGCAAGTGCTGCCGCATTGCAACAGCGGATCATCGACGCCTGCGATTCGGTATCTCCGGCATCTACGTTCGAGGCAGTCACCACCGAATGGGAACGTCGAGCTCCGCCTGTTGGAGGACGACGGCGGTCCATTTGAACGACCTACTTTGAACGATTTATTTTCTTAATTTTTTTTCTTTTATTCTTTTTTAAAAAAGAAGGAATTGTTTTTGTTGTATTTTAGCAGAAAAATTATCGAGGAGTGTGATTTATTTTTAAGCCCGCCTTAGCCGGTCCAAAGCCCGGGTTGCGAAAGGCGAGGGAAAATAAATCTACTGCCAAAGTTGAAATTCGGAAAAACTGTAATATTTCACCAAAAGAGTAGATTAAGCTTATAAAATCGAAAAAACTGAGCTAAATCTAAAAACTGACAGCACCCAACGTGAATCAGCGCTGAAAAACAATGTAAAGTCATGTGCCACACTTGGGGTTTACCATAATCCATGTTTTGCGCAATTTTGATGACTTTAGCAAACTTTGAACGCTCCTGGCGCCCGTTTCGCGCAGTGGAAAAAAAAAGTTGTCGAAGTAAAATGTTCATGAAATTTGATGTAGAATGCGAATCTGCAATAAAAATGGGGGGTTCCATTTGAAAAACAAAGTTGGTATATATATATATATATATATATATATATATATATATATATATATATATGGTGTGAGGACAGAGAGCAAAAAGACAGAAACGAGACCAGATTTATTTGGAAAGTTATAACACAATAGTGGATAACACCAATTTCTAAATCTTCAAAGGTACTTGTGGAATTTTCTAAAATTCTTCCAGGGTTTTCCATGTTATTTATTCTTCAAAGAGGTAAGCCAATACAATGCATTAATTTAAAATAATTACATACATAGGAAATGGTAAGAAAAGATGTTGATGATGATTGAATTGGTATATATATATATATATATATACTAAATTCTCTAGGAATCGGTTCAAAATGTCTCAAAACGGATTTCAATGAAGATATTTTTAAAAATTTTCCAAGCCATTGCAATAGCTTCATTTTCTACGAAAATTCGCCTATTGAGAAAACGTCCACAAACTGCACGACCTGTGTTTCAACATTACAATGAAATAGGTAACTGATTTGGTGACGAGTTGTGCCAGTTTAGGAGACCCATTAAAATACACAAGATTTGTATGTGGACAACATTCTGAAAACCATTTATCTCGGAGAAGTTTAGAACAACCAGAGCGTCAGGTTTGTGAGAGGCAACATCCTGACGTATTTTGCTGAACGTGTGAATTTCCCCCGGTGAAGTAGCGAGTCGCGGGCCTTCCAATCTGATTTAGTTCAGCACATGTCGGGCATCTGCGGAACTCAACCACTTTGTAACAGGTTAACAATAGTTCCACCTCCTGCCTCGCCCCCTCGCGTTAATGCATATCAATGAGCCTCAGTTCTACTATATATTCATCTTGTCATTCATATTGAAGTAGCTGCCGGAGGACTCTGGAGCAGTCAAATTGACTCTCGAGTGACTGAAGCTATTTGAATTGATACTATCAATTAAATGAATCCACCTGTAGTCTCATGTTATGTTGATGCCATTCAAACAACACGACTGATAATACCTTTATTTGTACATAAGACGCTGCTTCGTTTTGGATAGGCCGATATTTAAACCCTTATTAAAACCTTATAGTCCAGGAGCCGAGTCCGAAAAAAGTTAATAATTTCAGGAAAAGGTTTGAAATTAGGTTTAGAAAATTTAATGCATTCTGAGTAAGAAAATTGCCTGTCGAAATTGGTGGATACAAAATGGCGACCTCATAAAAATGGCTAAATGTACACCTTTTAAAGTTTTTCTACAATAGTCCCTGTTGTGAGCCGACACAATTGTACATTATCAATTATTATATGTGCTGCTAGCTAATTCGATATCAGAAATTTCCTGACTTCTCATTCAGTAACCAACCTTTTTTCTTCATTGTTTCAAACGACAAGCCCTGCACTCCAGGACGGACTCCATTTTAGCGGAATAACGGCCACTTTAAAATTCGATTATTTAAAAAAAAAACCACAATTTTGGCCATTAATCCGCTAAAATCGAATCAAATCGAGAAATGAACAGCGCCATAGAAAATTCAAGTACGACACTTGGGGTTTACCAGAATCCATGTTTTGCGAAATTTTGTTAGACAACTTTGCGCGCTCGAGGAATATATTGGGCGTGGTCGAAAAAATCATGAAAGGGGTGGTCGTAAATGCATGATCTTTGACGTGGAATCTGAATCTGCAGTAAAATAAAAAGGGGGGCTCCCATTTGAATAAATGAAGTTAGTGTCAGTTGCGCGCAATTGCGCACAAGTTGTCAGCGAAGAAGTGCATATTTTTCGTGAATTCCTCACAAAAATTATAAAGAATGGTGTTGGGCCTATTTTTCGCGCAGCTAAATAAAGAAATGAATGCAAGAATGAATGAATGAATGAATGAGTTTATTCCTTCATAATATACAGTATAGGTAATATAAAATATAAAATATCAAATTAATTAGTACTTCCATATATAAAGAAAATGAACTTTCATAGTTGAATGATAAATTTACGTACCAACCATGAGCGTAAAAATTGAAGCGCTAAATAAAGACAACTTTGACACTTGGAAAGTCCAAATGGATGCTTGTCAAGAATGATGTACTCGGAATGTCAATGGAAGGAAAAAAACGTCCAGTCGTCATGAAGGAAATCTTGATACCATCAAAGCAGCAGAAGAATGGGATGACACCGACAAGGCACGAGCGGACATTATTTTAGCAATTCACCTTCGGAGAATTAAACAAGTAAAAGATTGTATAACATCTAGAGGATTATGGTTGAAATTAGAAAGTATTTACCATGGTCCTGCTAGAAAAGCCACCTTATTGAAGCAATTAATTTTATATCGAATTGGCAACGTTAGGGATCATCTTGCAAAGTTTTTTGACGCAGTAGATAAATTAAAAATGATGGAAGTTACAATACACCCTGATATGTTATCTGTAATACTTCTTTATAGCCTCCCAGATAGTTATAACAACTTCAGATGCGCCATTGAATCGCGAGATGAAACTGCCAGATCCTGAAATATTGAAAATAAAAATAATAGAACAAGGGGATGCTAGAATAGATAATAGTTGGAATTTAGAGGCAATGACAGCGAGGGGTAATAATAATTATAGACTACATTCTTCTAAAGGTGAAGAAAACTATCAAAATAGATTACATACAGAAAAACGACAAAAACCACGAAAAACAAAACTATCAGAATAGGGAATGGACTGCTTATAGGCCGCAAATCGATAACCGAAATTGCCCGTACTGTAGTAGGCGAGGTCATAAACCATCTTCCTGCTATTACAGACCAAAGGCAAGAAAAGTAGAAGAAAGGGACAACAGCTTATTCACTGAAGAATTCGCTTTGAAAACCAACTCCAGAGTATGGTGCTTGGACAGTGGATGCAGCTCCCACATGTGCAACGAGGATGAAGCGTTCACGTCTCGAGAACCCATTTCTGATGGAAAAGTAAACCTCGCAAATAATGAATCGACAAAAAATTCAAGGTAAAGGTACAGTTAAAATAGCTATAACTAGAGATGAAAAAACGTAAAAATTATGACACTAAATAATACACTACATGTACCTGACTTACGTACAAACCTCATGTCAGTGAGTAAAATAACTGATAAAGGGCATGCCGTTAGTATTTACGAAAAACGAAGCTGTAGTTCAAAATGATGAAGGCAGAATAATACTGACCGCAAAACGTAAAAATAATTTATATTATGTTGAAGAACGAGGTATCGAGAATTGCCGTGTAATTTCACAAAAAAGAAACATTAATAATATCGAAGAATGGCATCAACGTTTAGGTCACCTGAATGAAGGAAGTATGAGAGAAATCGTAAATCACCGTAGGGCACTAGGAGTTGAATTTAGTGGACAACTATCTACCTGCAAAGTATGTGCCATGGGGAAAATGGCACAGAAGCCATTTCCAACAAAATCTTTTAGAACTTCTAAAATTCTGGAAATCATTCATACAGACATTTGTGGACCTATGCGAACATCATCCAAGAAAGGTTCAAATTATTTTTTAACATTTATTGATGACCACACACGTTGGTGTGAAGTAAGATTTGTGAAAAACAAAAGTGACGTTCTAAATGAATTTATAAAATATAAAAATTTAGTTGAAAATCAAAAAGGGGGTCGTATAAAATTTTTACAATCAGATAATGGAAGCGAATATAGAAATAAAGCGTTTGATGAATTTTTAGATAAAGCAGAATAGGCAGAAGATTGACTGTCACACACACTCCAGAACAAAACGGTATAGCAGAACGAAAAAACCGGTCGCTTGTTGAAACTGCGAGATGTATGCTGATCCAGTCAGGACTGCCACCATCATTCTGGGCAGAAGCTATTTTTTATGCAAAATCACGTTAGGAACAGGTGTGTCCTTCAAGAAGTTTGGATGGAAAAAACACCATTTGAAATGTGGACAGGTAAACCCCCTATTCTAACCCATTTTAGAACATTTGGTTGCAAGGGCGTTGCTCTTGATAAATCACCAACCAAAGGAAAATTTCAGCCACGAGGGAAATCGTGTATTTTTCTTGGTTATTCGGAAAGATGTAAAGCGTACAGAATATTTTTGGAAGAAGAAAGAAGAATAAACTGAAACAAGAGATGTAAGGTTCCTGGATGAATTTCAGAAAAGAAAATCAATATGAAGAATTTCGAAACGAAATTGAAGAAAGAAGCAACTGAAAGTAAATCAATTACAATACCACTGAAGAAGACAAATTCAAGAAACGGACAAGAAGGAGATAATCTACAACAAAATTTAGAAGACGCTGATGAATATGACACAGCTGATGAAGAACCTGGCCCGATAACATCCACTAGCAACGATGAGCAGCCAGTAGTTTCCAGCCGAGGGAGGGGAAGGCCTCGGATCATTCGGTCTGGAAATCCTGGTAGACCACGGAAATTTTATAAACCAGTTCAACCGCAGAATCGTACATTGGCGGATGAGGAAATCATTGAGAATCGTTTTCAAATAAATGCAAAAAAGTTGCGGACAAATTCGTGACAGATGCAATGAACAGCCCAGAAGCCAACTATCTAACCAAGAATCAACCACAGCATTTGGACACGACACACAACAACATTCCCTCATCAATCCTAAGACAATGTTCAAATCACACAATGCACATTCATTATCTGTCAACCGAATCCATGATTCCTGTTGTGTTGACAGAAAATTGCCTGGAACAAACCACCATGTTTTCATCAGTGAACTTGGAGTTGCCAGTTTGAGGGGACGTGTTGTTTTATACAAACTGACACTCCATTATTATTGAATTATTTAAATGTGTTATATTCACATGTTGATTATATGTTGTGTTGTCAACAAATAAAAAATTACTTCGCCTCTAAAATCTATAAAGATATTGGGCTATTTCACTTATAAAAATAACTAACTCTGAATAAAGTAAAATTCACTAAAAATCACATATTTACAAAGAAATATAAAATATCAAATTAATTAGTACTTCCATATATAAAGAAAATGAACTTTCATAGTTGAATGATAAATTTACGTACGTATAAACTGACAATTATGAGGTTGAAGGGTATGCATGCCTGTAAGCATAGCTTGTGGCGGCATGCATGAGCCAATTTCTTCATGTGAGACTATAACAATATATATATATATATATATATATATATATATATATATATATATATATATATATAATAGGAATTACTTAACTATTGCCAGTGAACAACCATATTTTATGGTATGTTTTTGATATTATTTTTGTATCGTTTATTAAAAGAGAAATTCGGATAATTCAAGATGAAATAAATATTTGAATTTAAGTGCTAGGTTTTCAATAAATTAGTGAGCATAAGACGGGTGTTTTAATTTGGAACTAGACTTGATTAATATGTCTTCTGTGAATAAATATTTTTTAATTGTATTTAATGATCTATGTATAGAGGTGTAAGTGTTGGTGAATAAGGGATATAAAATGTTGAACAAATAATTAAAAGTTAATAGAATTTTGTACTTAGGACTATGCCCTGAAATTTTGATTTTATTCTCGGTAGCTCAAATCTATACGGCTTTCCTCTAGAAGTTCTGTTATTATCTTTAAATTCATTTTTATTTTTCAAGATGTACCTGCACATGCTGTACGTATATAGTTGATGAACACTGAAAATTTCGAGGTCTTTGAACAAATTATACGTCGGTTATCTTTTTTTACTCTTGAAGCCAATTTTTAGGATTTTTTTTCTGTAAAATAAGTAACAACACTATTATAGGTACCACCACCCCATAGAGAAATCGCAAACTGCAACAAAGGTTGTACCATAGCGTAATATATACATTTTTCAAGTTTAACTGACAGAAATTTAACATTGTACATCACGTATGCCATCTTTCTCAATTTGTTTATAATATATTGCACATGAACGTCCCATTTCCGCTTATAACCCCTAAATATTTCACAGATTTTACCGTATTTAATACATTACAATTACATACCTATATTATCAATGGTGTCACATTGCTGGAGGTATATACGCACACTAAGTTCACTCGGCCATTCATTTTCTGATCCAGCAATGGGTAAAATATTGCACTTTTCTACATTTAAATTTAATTTATTTAGATTCATCCACAGTTTGATGTTTTTGAGATCTTCCTCCAGTCTAATCTTTGCTTCGTCTCAAGATTGGCCTTTGACAATCATTGCAATATCATCCGCAAAGAGATAAATACTGCCAAATAAATCTAGGTTTGCTATATCGTTCATGTAAAGAATGAACAAACTAGGACCCAGCGCTGTTCCCTGGGAGATGCTGTAATCCCCGGTTGAAGTAGCTTCACTACACATATTATTATCGATTGCGACCCCCTGATTTCTATCGTAAAGGTAGCTTCTAAACCAATCGTACGAAACTCCCCTAATCCCCATTCTATACAATTTTTCCATCAGTACATCCTTACTAACGCAGTCAAAAGCCTTTTTTACACCCAGGAAACATGTTAAAACTTTTTTTCCCTCACCTAGATTATTGTAGATCTCGTTTATAAATTTCGTGAGTACATTGTCAATGTTTTTATTTTTCTGAAATCCAAATTGTTTGTCAGTTATTAAATTTGCTTTTCTACATATTTTATTAGTCGACTATTGATTATTTTATCTAAAATTTTTGCGGGAGGGTGGACCGTAACTTCTGAAACACCATATATTTATATATATATTTCATATATATATATATATATATATATATATATATATATATATATATATATATATATATATATATATATATATATATATTATATGTCATTCCAGACGATCTCTCCTTAAGATTGTGATAATAACTCCGTTCTTGCGCCAAATGATGGGATGAGTTCGTTGGCCAACACTTTTTGAGCAATTAAATTGGTCAAATTTCATAAAAAGGTACTTGAAATTAACTAAAAATGGATTCAAATAGTTAAATATAATTATTTAGCAACATTTTAGTCAATAAAAGGTAATCAACAACGAATTAGAACGCTATTAAATTTATGGAACACAATATGCAGGAAAATGTACTTCAATTTCATTGATATTTGCTTAAAAATAAATTAAAAATCAGAAAAATTGCTAAAAATCAAATGTTTGTTTTGAATTGTAGAACACCTATTATTTAGTACGAGTTTATTCGCCATATAGTCGGTGTTTAACAATTTTTTCCCCTGAAAGTGCTCAAATTTTAAAACAACGTAACATAATGTAACACTGTAATCTACAAAACTTCGATCATACCATCATGTTGCATGACTGGAACTACTCCACCGCCCCAATGCCGTTGGATTAATGTTGGAGCTTGCGAAAACCTAATTATAGCCCTATTTTGCATATTAGTATGTGTACACATATATAACAGTCCTATTTTTCATTCAATCGTTTGGGCTCGTAAATTGTTCTTCGACTAATTCTATACGTCAATGTCACAATGCGTCAGGAAGCTATAGTGCCCACCAGAAGTTTCTAGTTAGTACACAGATAATTACGTTTACTCAACTTTGTCTTAGGCTAACACTGGAGCAAAAGTTCACGTCTGCGACACGCCCAGCTGAAGTGTTCCGAAAGATCGAAACGAAGTCTACCAAACTTAGCTGGGTCCAGAAACGCAACTTTGTTAGCAAAACCTTGTCTTGTTTCCGTAAGTGGTGGGACTTTGTCATATGGTGACTCACCACCAGTGCGATAATAGCACTGGAACGATTGCTTTAAAGCTCAACTGGCTTTGTTTGTGGACAACAGGCTTGCTTGCCAAGAAACAGCTTTTTCCGAAGAGCGCAGTGCAACTACACATATAGCTACTCTTATGATAGCTACACAGATAATTGCGTGAGCTCAACTTTTTACGAAGAGTGTTTGTAATTACACAGATAGTTACTCTTATGATAACCACACAGATAATTACGTTTACTCAACTCTGTCCTAGGCTAACGCTGGAGCAAAAGCTCACGTTTGCGACACGCCTAGCTGAAGAGATCCGAAAGATAGAAACGGAGTCTACCAAACTTAGCTACCCGTTTGAAAATGGGTCCAGAAACGCAACTTTCTCTTGTTTTCGTATGTGGTGGGTCTTTGGTGTGGATCGTTTTCGTCAAACGGTGACTCATCAGCAGTGCGGTAAGTTTTTAGTTGGGATAAATACCCTCAGACGCATTGAAAGTTTTCAGCAGTACCTACCAATCCTGTCACCGATAGCAGCTTTGACCTATAATTTCTATCCACTCAAATAAATTATTATAACGGTCTACTTCTCACAAGTCAAATAGAGAAAAGGAAAACGTCCCTTAAAAGTGGTTTTGATAGGTAAACTTATTATAATGTATTATGCGAATCACTTCGCCGATACAACATCGGTCTGTTCAAATTATGCCCATCAACACAACGCGCAGTGAGGAGAATTGCAGGAAACACCCAGTTCCCATTAATTTGAATCACAAACCCTCCTGCATAATACCGTTATATCAACATCATCTGTTGTCTCGAATAACACAATGAAACTTAGTTTAACGTCAACCGCAGTTCGCTGAGTACCAACTGGGATATAAATCGATGATACATTTTTCATCAGCGCCGAATGATTTGAAATGGGTTCAAAAATGAGAGGTAATTGGGAACATTCACGAGATGCAGTTCGTGGAACGGTAAACAGCAAAAGGAAAAAAACGAAAATGCGGTCACATTACATTTTTAATCAGTCTATAACCAAGAGTGCTTCCATATTGGTAAGTAATGCATGCATTACAAGGACTCCCAATGTACGAATTCCATGTACATTGTCAAGATCGTGATTATATTCCAATACCCCTTCCATTATAACCAAACATGAATATGTTATAACCCTCCCCTCCCCCACCACCAACCGTTACGCAGTAATGAAGTACCGATGAACTGCTTTTAAAAGTTGGTTTAAAATATCACGATACATTTATCACGACCCCCTCTCCAATCCACCGTGATGAAATTATAATTTACTATGATTCTCGACATAGACCAAATATGTGTTTCTTAAAGGACGGATATTTATTTTAATTTCCGTTATTTGAAGTGTTAGAAAAAACTTCAAGCCTTTCATTTTTTACGGGAAATTCAAACATATCAAAATTGCGTGATCCGCGCATCGACTTTGTTTTTCAGATAGGCACTCCCATTGTGGTTCATTATTTCCAATAATAAGCCTATGTGATCGTGTAGCAAAAAATTTTTATAACCCCCACTCAAACTTTGTCACTTTACGTTTCAAGGTGCGTAGAATCCAAATTTGAAATGTCCGTCCGCCGTTCGCCGTCTTGGCCATAAAAGGCCTAAGAATTTACTTAAAAAACCCGTTCTTTCGCACATAGACTCCATTTGGGGTCTAGTTGGTTCTAACGTTTAACCATTCCGATCGCTTTACTCGTATAGATGCTATGGGCCGAAAACGGGCGAAAAAGTGTCTTTTTCGAGGTTTTGAGTGTTAGACGCACGCCTGGCACGCTTGGCAGGGGGTCACGGTGGATGGTGAGGGGGGTGAGCGGGGGGTGGAGTGAGAGGGGGCGCCGCGGCACCATGAGGTGGGTACAGCGTTCCTTCGAGGCATGAATATATGTTTTTTTCTAGGTCATATTTGTGTGTTAATACCAATGCTTTTCCTACGAATATTTAATAACATATCCTCTCGACTTTTCGTACGTACTTAGATAATGATATTATTAAGGCAATAACTATTTGAATAGATAGGAGCTCAAATCGAGAAATATAAACATGCGTATATAATTATAGAAGAATAGGTTGTGGCAACTCGAAATAGGACACGCCGAGGAGTCTGGACGGGCCTTATGACGTACGCAAGCCAACTAAAACTACGATCAAACTCAAGTGAAAAAATAATAAACCTTTGTGAAATGATTTGCAGCGTTTTTATTGCAGATTCAAATTCTACGTGAAATTTTATGAAGAAATTACCCATCAATCGATTTTTCAAGTGCGCGAAACGGGCGCGATTTCGCTCTAAAAGTGCTATGAATGTGAAATACTGAGTTTTTGAAGATACTCAATTACCACAATGATGATTTTGGAGTATTTTTCCGTGCTGAAAATCGCAATGGTGTTCATTTATTGATATTTGCAACGCCAACTTGGGGAAACACGCTTTTTATTACGCTTTGCGGTTTGTGGAAATGTGCAAGAAAAGTGCGATTCTGGTAAGTTTTTTGGTGTTTTTCCAAGTTGGTGTTGCATATATCAATAAATGAACATCTGGCCTCACACCTCCTGGATCAATTCCAATAGGCCGTTAATCTTATATTTGAAGCCTAGTCTATATGACATAACTTCAGAGGGACGTCCTAAAAATGTGCTTGTTATGTGTAAACATGCACATTTCTGATAACATATCGGCGTATTTGCGCTGTTATCATCCGTTATCATTCAGTAGAATCATTCTTATATCATTTACGAACGTTTTGAACTGTCCACGAAAGTTTCGTTTCAGTTTGTATGTCCGTTAATCCTTGTAACGGGTAAAAGCTATATTTATAAAAATATAAAATAAAATAAATAAATAATAATAAATAGATGAATAAAAAATACAACAATAATAATTATTAATATGTAATTGTAAAAAACGTCTACCTAATTGGAAATGGCACATAGTTTCCTCTTCCCTTCAACATGGTTGTAAAGAGCATTCAAATGTAGCAAAAAAATTGTGAAGCAAGCGCATATTTTGAAGAAATAGGGAATTTCCGTGGTTATTTTTTTATTTGCTTTTAATTAGTTCTGAGCGAGAGCTTTCCGAAAAGGTGCCATTTGACTTGCAATGCAAAAGGTGCTCGGGTATCTGACTTGCTAAACGGCTCATGAAATTCGTTTGCCCTATGACGTCACAGCCCCCGCCGACGTGATCTCGTAACAATCAAATATAGCAGAGCGAAGAAGAGACTTCAAGAATTAATAGATCCATTGTGATACCACCATTTTCCACAAAAAATCGAGGATAGTTCTATATATAGCCCAAAATGCCGTGAATGAGAACAGTTTATTATTTTTAATGTTTTTCTAGACCGTCTACCGTTAATTCGCTGGCGAAGTATGAGGAATATAGAACCCATATGCATGATGTAGCTTCCAAGAACCTCATATTACATTATTGGACACGTGGCAGTCGCTCCCACATTAGCATTATTATCGTGGAAACGCCAATTGCAATTCATTGATAACAACGTGAGCGTTTCACTCGTTTCGTTTCGTGATCGTAATTACGTTTTCTCAGAGAATAATTTTCGCATTTATCTGTGTACGTAAATGGCTATTGACCGACCGGCCGCCTCACATGGAGGTAAGAAGTGAAATAATTTTGCATCAAACGTTTCCCGTTTTATTCATTGTGGAAAAAAAGGGGTAAAGTTTGACTTTAGAAACATCCTTTGCAGGAAGACTTTCTACTTTTCTTTCTTCTATGGATTTGATATAGTTAAAAATAATATAAGAAGTATGTACTGGCATGGCATGGATATATCCAAGACTACTGTTTATTAAAACCGTTCCAATATTGCTGCTAATGTAATATGGCATCATCTAACCACGCACGAACTTCAAACTTTATTATGACCCGCCCTACCGGTTTAGGCTAAGGTTACTATAAATGCGTATTCTGACGACCTTTTGCTCTGACGGATTCGTCTAAAGAGACTAACTGTAGGCATTTAAATGAAAGTGGTCTGGTGTGTCGGTCATTGAGTTCGAAAAACTGCGAAAAGCTGCAAAATTGGATCTTCAAAATTCGTCAAAAAGCGCAAAAAAGTCCAGTCATGCAGCATGACCCCATGAGCGAATTTTTGAAGAAATCTTCGACATTTCAGTCGCTATTGATTGTGTAGAGAAATTTTAGTTTATGATTTTGATAGACAAACATGGAATCAAATTATTAAAAATAATTAGGAGGTACTCATACTTTATTATTATTAAACTAATCTTGTACATTTAAAGACAAATGTAGGTAAATATTCATAGATTTCGATGTCCAATGTGGTCAGTATTGAAGGCAGTTGAAATCTTAACAGTATCCTATCAGTTGTGATTACTTTTTTTTCTTCTTTTTTTTTTAAACAAGCACCTACTACCTACGTTTTAAACAGCATGGTTCTAGGACTGGTTATACAGGGATACTTCCATAAGAGTAGTTCAATCTGAATTTGGACAATGTTTCATGCAAATATTACCGATTTTTACAACTAGCGAACGGCATTATTTCGATTTTTGACTGATTTTTCAACTTTGAAATTTTTGAAAACTTGATACATATTCTTATAGGAAATTTTACGCTGATTCCGAATATACCACATGTTAGAATGCTGAAAAAATTATTTCGCACAACAAATCTAAAAAAAAAACAGGCTATTTGGAAATTTTTGACTACATTTTTGAAAATTTCAACCCGAAGATTTAATCCGATCATGCTGGCAAACGAACTTGAACTTTCGTTTTGTGTCCTTAACATTTTAAAATTTGTTTGAAGTTTCTAGCACATTTCTACGGACAGTTATCGTCTGGAATGACACATACATACATATATACATATACATGCATACATACATACATAAAAAATGCGTTAAACTTCAGAATATGATTCAGAGTAGGTAGGATTGTTCATGTAGGCTACCGATCGGCAATTCGCAATAAATGTGAGAAGGTCCAATTGACAAGTACATTCTTTTTTGGAATTGAGAGCCTAAACAAAATTTTGAAGGATCTCCACCCAATTTTATCCTCTCACCCCATAACGAGAAATGTCTTTCCTGAAGCATCTACACCCACCTATCGTCAGGCATCCTCACTTGGAGATATCCTAACACACCGGCGATTTGATAGACCAGAACCAGCTCCAAGCAAAGGATTGCACCCATGTAAAAAGCGCCGCTGCAAAGTTTGCCCTATTGTTATTGAGGAGGAAGTTTTCAAGTCTTCGAACAATCCTAACTCATACACATGGAAAGGATCAGTAGAATTCCAGACACCCATGTTTTTGTATGAGTTGGTTTGTAAAGAGTGTCCTGCCTTTTACGTGGGGAAAGCAGAAACTCCACTTAACTTGAGGGTGAACAACCATCGAGCATCCGTGGTTCGGTCTGACGATGATCTCCCAGTAAGCCGACACGCATAATTCAACTTTTGATGATTGTTTTGGTATTAAACTCTTGAAAAAAATGAGGCCCAACGACAACAAGAGATTGCTTCACCAATCGGAAAAAGCGCATAGCAACGTGTTAGGTGCCTACGACCCTCCAGGACTGAATATTAGACGTAGAAGCGAAACCCAAAGTTACAAAAATTCCTTGCCAACTTTGCAAACAGCCCAAATTAATCATTTTCTCTCTTAGTTTTGAAAAAGGCAGAAGCCGAAATATTAAAAATAGTTTTGTATTGTTATTTTCTGTTTTCTTTTCTTACCAAGTGATAATATTGAAGCTCTTGTAGAGTCATTCTTCAAGTGATATACATACATATATATATATAAGACGGAAGAAAAAAAATGAACGTTTCTGCCAAACGGGGAGTCGGCAAAACCTTTTCTTCTGGAAATTAATGAGTTCAGTCTCTCTAAGGCGGAACCGCGCTTGAGTCGGGGCCCCAAGATCAAAGCGGGGTCGACATAACAACTAGCGTTCTCGAAGGGGTTTAATTTTGACCCGTGCAGGTAACCACCAATGTTGCTTTTGAGGGAGGGAGTGAAGAGGGATTTGCCGTAAATTGTCAGGATTTTAATGATGAATAGAGGCCAATTAGAGACGAGAAAACCGCTGGATTCAATGAACCTTCAGTATTATTTGAGTTACGGCGAGTGACTGACAATAGTTTGTGCTGGCTATGAATGGTGAAATAGATAACGAGGGAGTAGGTCCATTGTAAGGTTCCTTAAAACGATGCTATAGCTACCTTGTTGAGGAAGCCACGTCCAAAAGATGATTTCAAAGACTTGTTTGCTTTTTTTTTTTTTTTTTAAATTAATTATAGCGATATTAAGAGACTTTCACGTCATCCACACAACAGTCTCGATTATTCTAGCTAATCTGAGAGAAGGAGTTGACAGCAGTTCCACCTATTAATATTTTCGTGGAATTAGACAATCTTTAACTTCCGTTTTTCATTGACACAATTATTTAAATATTTCTTGTGTTTGATTGGCAATTACTTGATTTCTGTGATGAGTTCGTTAACTTTTAACAGAGTTGGGGGGAACTTGTAACCAGATTAAACGATTAGAGTTAATGTACCGTCAACTTAATCAAATGGTAACGGGAAATCGGCGATTAAGAGCGACGTTAAGGAATTATCCCCACCCACGCTAATTCAGACGTCAAAGTAATCACCCCCAGGGCCGGTTAAGGTTCGCTCAAGTTTACGCCGAAAATTTTCAAATTGTCCAACAATCATGGAGCATGTGTCCATGTTGGACAGAAAGGGGACGTTGTTCCCAGGGGTTGGAATCATAATCTGAACAACTTCAACAGCGGTTTCTTCAAACACTGAAATTCAAAAGAATTGAATTAATTTTGAATAAACATTTTAAATGAAGGAGAGCGAAACCACTACACAACACTTGAAAATCTTTTTCAATGGCAAACCCGTGAAGTGAAGTGAAATGAAACAGAAATATCATTCTACTCTTTTGGCGACCTAAACAGAAGATCTTCCGGTACTAGAGGGTATCATACCAACATCCCGTAAAATTCATATGTTGGAAGAATCTAGTAGTTGGTGGGGTTGTGACAGAAAACCATGAAAATCTCATCAGATAAGAAGTAAATACATACAAATCATTACGTCTCAATGGGAAATCTATAAATCGGTTACCGAACTTGGATTGCTGCATGCCAAAGTAGTAAGTTACCTACTAATTTATGCTGGATGAGACAAAGCACTGTGGCAACATCGGTTTTCATCTAGCTGTTGAGAATAATCATTTTTCTCACGTTCGAAGTCGTGTTCACTTGAATAGCATTCAAAATGATCAAACTAAATAAGTTGCAGGGCCGCCCATAGGAGCTTTGGGGTCTCTGATTTCTTGTGTACTTTTTAAATTAAGGAACTGCTAGCTGAAATTGGAAATGGCGTCTCATACTTCTTCTACATTAATGCGAATCGATCTTGTGAACGGGAAATTTGAAAAGTTGCGAGTTACTGAAAGATAATGGGGAGGAGGTTATGTGTGAGAACATTCTTTTTCTCTTGTGACTAAACTTGTAGCCGTTCTTGAACAATGCTGAAATTGAATGTCTAGAATCATTAAATAATATTATATTTTTGTTAATTAAAATGTGGAAACTGAGGGTTCCGTACCCTGACAACGTAATGATAACCATTCGTTAACTTCTTAATGGGGCTCCGAAGATTAGAAGCTCGATATAGAGCTCAGCACGTAAACAATGACCTTACAGATTTGCTATCCTTTTGTTGCCTATAAGGGCAGTCGTGGCGGACACAAATTGTTGTTGTTTTGTCGGTTTTTTGTTTATCATAATAATTTATTTATTAATAATATAAATCTCAAATTTTACTAGTGCTGAAGGGGGATGGTAAGAGGAACGAATCGTAGGGCGAAAATAGGTGACGCAAGGTAGCAACAAGGGGAAAGTCATGTCAACCACCATGTTCAATAGGTCCTTCGCCCCCTACTGCTCCTAGCGGCGGAACTGGTTAGTTCGAAGCCCCATTGATTGATGGTCGGATAATTAGCTAATCAGCTGTGGTAATCGGATCGTAAAGTTTTGACGGATGAATTAACCAATGACGGTTGTCGGTGAAAGAAAAATCGCTCTAATGTCTGATTAAGCTCAAACCTAATGCCGCGTTAACAATAATTCGTGATTAACTCAAACGGTGAACGTTGCCCTAATTTTGTTCAATTTAACTTAATTTTGACAATTGCTTCATCCTTTTGGATCTTTTGTGTGTGTATCAAGTCAGTGATTTATTTCTATATCTTATTTAAGATTTGTTAACAATTTTTTGAATCGTCACCAATAATTGGTATGATGGTTCTAACTAGATTCACTGGTGATTTGTGGTTACGGATGCCACGTCCGTAATTACATTCGTAAATGTATTTTCAAGTATTGAGGATTGTTTCTATAAAATATTATTAACCTTATTAGAAGAATAGTTCATTTGCTACTCTTGCACGAATACTTATTTCCGATAATGTATTTTAGTTTGAAGTACAGTTCTCAAGCTATCCAATTAACTTTTCTCCACATTATAAAATCAGTAATCCTCAATAAATCATAATACAATGCTAGCCCAAAAATGCAGGCAAAAATTCTGAAACTTATCTTGTTACTTAGCCATTTACTTGAGATAAACAAAAATCTCTTGTCGGTCTACTCATTCGTTATAATCCGTTATTTTCAATCGTCTTTGATTTTGCGGAATCGTTCTCTTGTTATTCCATTACCAATAAATTCCAGTGAGATTCTGGAGAAGGGTAGGGTTAACGGGTAAGAAGCTCAAGAATGGAAGAACCATTCGCGAGATAGAGGAATCAAATCAATAACAAACAAACTGGAATCCATCAATGGAATAAATGAGCCGTACACTGAGATATTGGTAGACCAGTATTATTGGAGTTGGCGGATCGATTCTGAATAATGTGCGACGGCAGTAATCCGACGCGTGATAACTGTAATGGTAATTTCGACAAGGCCGCAACATTGATTTATTAGTAAGGAGTATGAGGCGTGTAGCGATTGAGTGGTCCAGTAGGCGGAATGGGCCAAGTTCCGCAAATCTAAACATCGAGTGGAGTTATGGAAACTAATCAAACGATTGCGGCGAAAGGGAACGAAACCACAGGAACTGAGCGGTCAAAACTTGGCAGGTGGAGGTGGGAAATTCGTGGCTGTGGGTTGCCATGGCATCTGCTACAGAGCTGCAGCACCAACGATTAATTCATTTTTCATCCATGTTCACAGTCATCATGTTCAGTGCAGTCGTTTCACAACATACAGTTGATTGACGCGGATAAACGCTTTGATATTTCAAAATGGTCAGGTATGGTGGGGGGATGGTGGGTGGTATGGTGGTTCATAAGATCACGTCGCAACATACTCAATGCATCTACGAATGTGTTCAATCAAGTACCAATCTGCTACAGGGCTGCAGTATCTACGAATAATTCATTTTTCATCCATATTCACAGTAAGAAGACACGGTCTGCTGTTGTTTCACAACATACAGTTGGTTGATGCTGATGATCGGCTTGATATAAAAAAATGGCCAGGTCTTGATAATATCATGTCAGCAATATACTCAATGCACCAACGAATGTGTTCAATCAAGGCCCAATCTGCTACAAGGCTGCAGTATCTACGATTAATTCATTTTTCATTCATATTCACAGTAAGAAGACGTCTGATGTTGTTTCACAACATACAATTGATTGACGCTGATAATCGACTTGATATAACAAAATGGTCAGGTCTTGATAAGACCAAGTCAGCAACATAATCAATGCATCTATGAATGTGTTCAATCAAGGCCCGATCTGCTACAGGGCTTCAGGATCTACGATTTATTTATTTTTCATCCATAGTCACAGTAAGAAGACTCAGTCTGCTGTTGTTTCACAACATACAGTTGATTGACGCTGATACACGGCTTGATATTTTAAAATGGTCAGGTCTTAATAAGATCATATCAGCAACATACTCAACGCACCTACGAATGTGTTCAATCAACCAATGATGCTAAAAAAATCTAAAAAACTGCACAAAAAACGTTCCAAAAGTTTTTTGAATCGCAGAATATCATTTAGAACGAGTTTCTTTCCCATCAAATTTGTTGTGAACGATTTCTTTGCACTGAGTGCTCAAATTTCAAAACAATGTAACATAATTTAAGACGATATTTTACGAAAATTTGCTCATACGATCAAGCTGCATAACTGGAACTTTATTGTGCACATTTGGAGTGCAAACATTCGATATCATCCTTTCTTATCTTAGACTTTGCTTGTTTTAGTATGAAGGTACTGATTTTCAGTTTCGACCAAGATCAGGTGTTGTCTTCAATGGCAAATATACAACCAAATTTTAAATTCATGAATTGATTTAGAATTTTCCAGTACAGCATTCCAAGGAGAAAAGGTCCGAAAATTCTATTTTCTAAAATTTCCGATTCATTGTACATACTAGAAACAGCTTTACGTTCTTTGAAAGAATCACGAAAAATAATATGAAATTACCAAAAATTCAGAGGGCAGGCGTCATCAAAACATCTGTGACATTTGTCTTTCGAGTTGGCATTGCTCATAAGCTACGACTATACACCAAAACTTGCTTCGAATGGGCGTCCAATTTCGAGGATATGTCATTTATTTGGAAGACTGGGGAAAATCTGCTAGCTCCGAGTTCCGAGGCCTATTTGCATATTGATTGCCGAATAAATGAATTTGCCACCGTGTTCATTAAAGAAGCAGACGAAACCGGACGGGGATGAGAGTGGGGCCACATTATTTGCCCCTATTACGCGGGGATCAGTAGCTCCGTCGGCTCTTTTTCTGGCAACAACAGGAGGCCGAGATAACGAACTATTTTGAGCCAATCCGCCCTTAATTTATATTAATGAGCCTTCAGAATTTATTTTGGCTATGGAGATCGTGAACGTGCGGGCGACGAAGGCTCCTCGTGACTTAACCCGTTGTTTTAAAACTTTTGTGATGCGTAGTTTAGCCTCTGTTCAGTTTCTTGGAACTTCCAGACATGATACGGAGAAGCAGAGAAATATGTATAATTTGAGCGAAGTATGCTGAATTGAATTCCAATACTTGATGGGGTCGATATTATGCACATCCTCTATTATATTGATTTATTCATCCGACTGGTTCTGCAACCCCTCATCAGGGATTCGCTCTTGGTTAGCATGTAGTAAACATCACCAGCAGAAAAGATACAGATAGTACAGTTCCTGGAAGGAGGAGTCAATACGGAGATTGCAGATTTCTGAATCTGGGACGACCGACAGCGGGTGCCCATTCACTAATAATAACGACCGTTTGCTGAAATGAGGGCTTTCTCAAAGGAATACGACTCGACTATAAGGAGCACGAACAGTAATCATCATCAATAATCAAGCACTCCAACTCACTTCATTGCTCGTATGGACTACTAGTATCAGAATAATGAAATAAAAATATCACATTGCAGCATCTTAGCTCTACCTAATCTGCGTTATATTAAATGAACGGAAAGAGGCTCCAGTTGTCTAGCTTATGTGGCCTAGCTGTCGAATGTCTCTCATTTAGAACTTTCCGGATGATTTCATTTGATTCTATGGGAAAATATAAGTAAATGACAACCAAACAAACATTACAGTTAACTTGGAAGTTTTTGAGATCTCGATTTTTTAATATTTCAGCCCTCAAGTTTTACCCTTTAGGGTTTTGTGTAATCGATGGTGATGTTATTGGCACATCCTCGTTCGATGTGTGATTTTTGAGCCAAAATTCATAAAGTTCAGTCTAGTAGTTTCGGAGAAAAGCTTTGGAGGGGTTACGGCGGACGGACGGATTTTCAGCGTTGAACACGCTTTTACCGAGACAAAACAAGTGAAAAATGTCACGAAAAAACGAGACTAAAGTAGCGGCGGATCTCATTTCTTTGCTATTCAACCTATGAAGCTGAAATTGGAAATAGAGAACCCTTGGGACGTCTAGAAACGAATCATGAAATCTACAGCCCTCCAGATCAGGTGAGTGAGATCCAGAGCTAAGTTCTTTGCTATTCAAACGAGCTCCACGTACCTCTAATGCTTAGCCAAAGCTCAAGGAGGAAGCAAAAGAGGGTCTAGTCTCCCCAGCGGGGTCAAGGGGCGGAGATCCTTAATAGAAAAAAAATGAATTTTTATTCGATTTTTGGATCCTACGCATCTTGAAACGTAAACAAAAATTTGAGGGGGGTTAATTTTCATTTCTTGGTCGATTACAAAGGTTCATTATCGAAAATAAAAACCTAAAACAAAAGGAATCATCGTCAAGTCAAATCGGATGGGTAAACGCCCATAACGAACTGAAATGATGGGCCAACTAGAATAAAACTCGACCTTGCGGTTGACCTTATCTCTCGCGGTGAACTGTTACGCATGTTCGAAAAAAACTCGAATGTTTCTAAGGATGTAGGAGTGCTCATATAGCTCATATATAAACTCTATTCCAAGATTTCAACGAATGAACGATTTCAGAAGAATAGTTAAATGATAAACTATAACCATCATATATTATAAACTTCATCAGAATCAATCACTAGGTTTCAAATGCTTGGAGTATGAAGAAAGTTCGTCTTCAAATACCGTGGGGTCAAACTTCTTGGGAACTTTTCGAAATGGTAGGCTCGTCTATAAGCTTAATTTATTTATTTATTCTATTAATTTATTTATTTTA
The DNA here is from genome assembly GCA_030762985.1 of Adelphocoris suturalis. Classification (NCBI taxonomy): domain Eukaryota; kingdom Metazoa; phylum Arthropoda; class Insecta; order Hemiptera; family Miridae; genus Adelphocoris; species Adelphocoris suturalis. The sequence goes on along the minus strand of CM061051.1, from coordinate 509,471 downwards.
TTATTATTATTTTGCTTCCGAGACTGCAAGGCAGCGGAAGCTTTGTTTTCACTTTCGAAATGAAAAAAAATTTTTTTGCTCCAAAATCAAAATTTCCACTCGCATTTTGCGTTTCAGAGCCTCCTGAACAAATTTGGTTCCGTGTCTGTCTGTCTGTCTGTCCGTCCACATTTCCTTGTAACAGCCATAACTTCCACAATTTTGATCCGATTTTCTTCAAATTTTCAGGGATCGTGCGGGTATAGCTCTGCATGGTTCCCTATCAGGTCCGTCATGATCGAATCAACGGTAGCCTCTGCGCAGGCCCAAACAAAATTTTCTTGTTTCGGCCATAACTCAGGCAATTGTGAAAGGATTTCGGTCAGATTTTCAGGGATGATGCGGGCAAGGTTTCCCACCTTATTAATTCCCTGATGCCAGAACCGGTCGTTTCTAGTTTTCTGGAATTTAATGGTGACGTACTGTGAAGGTCACGAGGAAGCTCATGAGCCATTTCCTTGGCAGTGTATATATATATATATATATATATATATATATATATATATATATATATATATATATATATTTGCATTTGTACGATATTATCAGTTAATGTGAAAACTCGAAAGAAGTTGAAATGTAAACGTCTAAAGGTACCCACTTGAGTGTGTGTTGTGAATTTTATCCATTTCTGCGTTCCGCTAACAATACGATTGAGTCGTTCGTATTCACCAAATTCAAGGATTGGCAGTTCCGGGTTGAGATCCATGTTGGTGGCCTATAAATTATATAGCATCCGAATCAGTCCTGAAGGCAGTGTTGGGCATAATCTTATCGTCGAATAAGAATACGATTGTAATTTTGAGTCAACTGCGATTATATTCGTATTCGTGTAATCGTTTTCGTTTGTCAGCGATTACACGAACACAACCCATAAATATGAGTCACGGTCATCAATTTCAATAGGGCGTCCCTCCTATAATATGCGAAGCCTTGCTAATATTACCTAGCTTCAAGTTGACGTCCTATTGAAATAGATTTGAGACAAATAGGCTGGGCTCCAATCGTTGAATTCGCTTTAAGAACGTCCCTCTGAAGCTATGTAATATTAGCAAGCATTCGCATATTAGGGGGGGACGCCCTACTGAAATTAATGACCGTGACGCATATTTATGGGTCGTATTCGTGTAATCGCCGACAGACGAATACGATTACACGAATACGAATATAATCGCAGTTGACTCAGAATGAATAATTATCGCGATTACAATCGTATTCGTATTCGACGATAAGATTATGCCCAACACTGCCTGAAGGCTTCGCATGAGCAAACGTGAAATACGTTGAACGACTATAACTCTCGACTCATTGGACTGAATTCGCCCAGATTTGAATAGCAGTTCGAGAAAAGCCCTTTTTGATTCCTATTGAATTCCACAGGAAGGTTTTCTAACTTAATTTTTAACCGACACGAGCGGATGAGCCTCCAGATAAATCGGCTCAATCGGAATCATTAGAAACGAGTCTCGTAATGGAACTGAATTATATATTTGTGTCTTGAACACATTACAGCCTCATTGGCGAACATAAAAAATGTATCCTTAGTAAACTGTGAACATAACACATCAAATAGTATAGGTTTCTAAAACTGAATTATTTAAAGAGAACAACTTATCGTTTTAACACAATTTTGTAAACGTTCTTTTTGGGAAAAGGAACTTACAACACTCCAATACAGCCAATTTCAGAAGATCAAAAGTCAGGATTTGACCTTGCTTGGTGAGAATACAAGCGGCCGAAAAATATATCTGGTAGGTGTACTGTGTGGTCAACTGCAGGTTCTGAACCTTCGAAGCCGACTAAATAAGATACTTACATTAATTTACGTCTGTCACATAAAAATATACGTGGTAACACTGTTTGCTGCAACGCGCCCATCCGAAGTTCAAAGAGCCGAAACGAGAACTCTTTTTAAGAAATAACTTAATATCCGGTTTTAACAAAATATTTTCAGGATCATGTTCCGATAATAATTATTGAATCGTCATTCATATACAATACAACTTCAATCACAAGTTTATCAATGACCATGACAACAAATGGATGAAATGATTATCACTAAAATCAATTATTTCCGATCATGGTTCCAGCAAGCTATGAAATCAGTGAACTACTGAAGACCAAAAATGTTATGTTGTTGCAGGGTGATCCTAGATGACATTACGTAACCTGACAGTACTTTTCATGGCCCAAGCGACAAGAGCAAGGTGTGGGAGAGAGAAGTACGTAGAAGCATGAGAACAGCTGTTTCAAATTACCCGACGACCAACCAAATAACTCACAAGCAGTTGTTAACGGACAGCGAAATTGCCTCAAAAATAGCAGCAACGCGCCCATGAAACGACAAGGGGCCCACTAGACAAAAAGTATGGTTAGTGTTACGAATGGCACCTTGAGGGTCATTTGCCGTAGTGAATTTTCGGTGGTCCTCGAAGGCCGGACAGAAGCCGCAGGATCGTCTATCAATCAAGTAACGAATCTCTCACCGCTATTGACCCTAACAAATTGACCTCGTACGTCAGGTGACCGCGACGCTTTTAAAGACGAGGCGACCTATTAAGAAGAGACCTGGAGAATGGATGCTCCTGGAAAGACAATTTCAACGAATAGCTCAGCTTATGAATAATAAACTGGACTTTATTTATATTCACAATGGAATTACAATATGAAAAGTTCAAAATAGAGAAACAAGCAGACTCCATCTCCCACTCTTGTCCCCTTTTGTTGCTATACGATTCGCGATTTCAAATAAGGATGCGAAATAAAGCGACAGAAAGTTCCATTCATGCAGCATGATCGTATGAGCGAATTTTCGTCAATTATGGTACTACATTGTTACATTGTTTTGAAAATTGAGGAATTAGTGCAAATAAATTGTTAATTACCAATTTTATGGTAAAAAAACTCTTTCTAAATATTAATTTGCTATTCAAAAAGAGATTTTGGATTTTCAACTTTTTTGCCGTTTTAAAGCAAATTTTAATGAAACGTAAGTACATTTTCGACCATAATTTGTAAATCCATTTTCGAATGACCGATCTTACAGTTAATAAACTCTATTTGAGCAATATCCTGCTAAAAAGTATAAATTTAACGATTTTTAGCCGTTTTTAGCTATTTTTGAGATCTAACTAATTTAATATGCTCAAAAACGCAGGCCAACGAACTTTTCCTTTCGTTTAGACTTTCGTTTAGAAAGCTTGATTTTTTGTTTTTTGTCGCAAGAGCACTATTTGTATCTCAATCCTAAGGAGAGTTAACATCTGGAAGGACATATATCTATTATATATATATATATATATATATATATATATATATATATACGAAAAATTTCAACTCCAGGATTCGTTCCAAAATGTCTCAAAACGGATTTCAATGAAGAAAAGTTTCGATAATTTTTATTTTAAAATTTTTAGAGCTTCATTTTTCAATAGCTTTATTTTCTACGAAAATTCGCTAAAAACCATGCGTGTGAGTTTCTCGATTAATCTAGAACAGAATGATGGTTAATCAGCCCATCTTCAAGAACTAAATGTTGAAACTGAACTTGGATGATTCCAAAATGTTTGCCGCATGGAGTCGCGGACTTGTGGATCCCAGTTTTTCGTTCTTCCGCTCCATCGCTATGATTAAGTTCACGCAAAAAACAACAACTACCGAACGAATGAAGGAAAGATCGGCGTGACCCGATCACTGGAAACGGCAGGCGAACGAACAAATGCTCGCTCGTTCGGACGCTCAGCTGTTTTCACCAGCCAGGCACGGCGAACGAAGATTCGATCGCCAACCGTTTCACAAACACAAAGTTGCTCGTTCGTCTGCATTCGCTCAGCCGGCGGAAACGCACCTTTACAGAAGAACAGCACTTGTAACCTACTGATAAGTGAATAGGTACACGTCAGATGTGTTTTAAAACTAAACGACAGGGTAGCGTTCATCTTCTGTGAACTCGCTGAAATCAATGAGATTTAATACTTATAGAATACTTATAAGTATAGAATACTTATAATAATTATAGAATACTTATAGAATACTCTTATAAGTATAGAATACTTATAATTCTATATACTTATATAGAATACATGGCGTCTGAAAGAGTGAAGCCCTCGAATTTATATAAATCTCGAACGAAGAACTCATTTTTTACTTTTTTCAAGGAGGTGGCGGAAGAGAGACACTGAATGCATAAATCATTGGCGCAGGTGCATCTAACTCCAGAATCTTTGTTCACATTTATATTTATAAGCTCTGACATTCCCATCCAAGGAGCCGGTTTCTCATAACGACTTTTTACGCCTTCTGGAACTATAAAGAATAGCTGCATTTCTGATCAATGGGTAGTGGAGCAGTGGAGACTGCTCGGAACAATATCAGAAACTTAAATAGTGGAGATGAATGAAGAATGTATAGTGCATTCTTACTAGTAAGTCCAATACACCCACGGTTTACAATAAAAACATTTCACTTCAATGGCAAACAACACAAAATTTTAATTGAATGCATATTGTTAATGTTGTGGTTCACAACAGTTATTATAAGGCCAACACACCTTCTTGAATACAAACAAAAACACTCCCCGCGCTCGGTCTCTACATCTTTGACACGCTGTCCACATAATGCTCAACGGCAAAAATTCCAGAATAAGTCATAACCATCTTAACCTTTAATCTTGTTCAGCTGAATATATTGGTTCCACACCTTCTCATCATTGCACACTTCGCGTTTTCAATTACCGTTGGCGGCGCTGCAATCGCTCCCAAAACCAGCTCGAGGTTATCCACTTCTGCAGTAATAATTCTTGCAATTGCTGGTGGTTTCAGCTGCTTCGTGGTGAATGGTGAATGGGTTCACGAAAAAGATCACCATTGGCTCCAGGTGGCTCCAGGTTTTCACCCGTTGGCTGAAATCTTGAAATCGCTTTTCAAATTGGTCCAGGGATCTCATTGATGGGCGGAAAATCGCAATGACCCACAATTATTGTCATTCGCCATTTTTTTCATGTTTGGAAAATGAACCTTCGATGTTAACAAATCCAGGACGAACCAAGTTTCTGGCACCTCCCCGGCCAAATCCTCTCTATGCGAAATCCCAAAAGACAGTTGAAGAAAAAAAGAAAAGAGGACTCAAGCCATGCAGCATGACTAATAGAGCGAATTTCGAAGAAAAGTTGTAGATAACATTAAATTAGGCAGTTTAATTCTAATCATTGAGGCCAACCATGTCCTGAATAAAACTGAAAGAACAGCCGTGTGACGATATCGCAAAGAAAATTTTAGATCACGCAGCCGAACTCAAAAATTTGGTCATTTATGGGCACTTTCTACCTAAAAATGTATTCTTCTCACTTATTTATGAATCTTAGAGACCTGGAAGTGGTCGCAATCGACTCAGCAATGAAAAATACTTTGATTGTGACACCCCACATGCCCTTTTGTAAAAAAAACCGATTTTTTATAATTTTTTGGGCCATAAATTGTAAATTTGAGCCTGAAATTCTGGAGCGAAGGGATTTTTCTTTGTTGACAACGAAGTTGACCTATCTGCCAAGAAGGATTTTTCTGCGTTGGAAATATTTTTTACACCGTTTTTAACGGGAGTTATCGTCTGGAAATACACCTTATAAATTAATAAATATATATACGACCGTTAAAATCTAGGACTGAGTTCTTTGAGGTATGAAACGGATTAGTATGGGGGTCCCCGCCCCTTCTTTCTCACTTTAAAAATTTGGAAGCCATCTCAATAGCTGAATTTTCCATCGAAAATTCGCTAAAAAGAAGCTTGGCGAGCGCTATGCTAAAACACCTCGGTAACGGGCTGAGTATACCGGACTTTGGTTTTCTAGGTCTCCCAAATCGGCTCCATAACAAATTCTATCAATGTAGGTTGAAAAGGACAGAAAAAATGTTCACGGATAGAAGCGCTACTGCTCTCATTATTTCCCTGCTGATATTTTCAGTTAGTTTCCATGTTCCATGTTGAAATTTGCGTCAGACAATAAGTCTTGGTTAATAGAGGAAGAGTTACAAATACTGTTACGATGAGAAAATTTTGGTTGATCCATATTCGAATTTCCCGCTTTTTTAGCATGTATGGCCCCCTCGGGAACATTTGCAACTGTTCGCAATGCTTTTCAGTAATGTTGGAACATTGAACGTCGACGACGTTAGTATTCTGAAACATAGGGTGAACACAAATCGTGAGAATGGGCTGTTTCATGAGAATGGGCAGTTTCTTCGAATTTCCTCGAATAATCTCCTGAATAAGTATTAATAAATCATAATACCTTCCCATCAATATATTTAAACCATCAATACAACCACCGTATGGGTTCGAGGATGCTATGGCTTCGATAAACCCTCTGTGCTACACCCCATCCAGATATATTATTTCCATTACAATTTTTATTTAGTGTATACAAATAAACAAACCATGTTTTTTTCAGAGGAAGGTTACCTACGTAGGGTGTTTGGAAGTGGCATCGTCGCAAAACTCTTTTTCTCATTTGTTATTGAATTCTTTCTTGCTCGATGGAACGAGATCCTTTACAATATTAAATTTTATAAGCATCTCTTCTTCCACTCAAGGCACCAGCATTTATAAACTTTTCATTACGGTTTACATGAACGGCCACGACTTATCTCGGAACCCAGACTAAACACGACTTAAATGCGTTTTCTCTGCTTTCCAGGAGAAGAAGTGCATCTCAACTACATTCAATGGCGTCTTGTTCCCTCAAGATATCTTCAGACTCCGTCCCGGACTCTCTCAGGAACATTTAGAGTCAACTGTCATATTGAATCACAAGAAAAGTGATGCATTCTAATCGTAAAACGGAAGTTAGTGAAAAAATGTCTATTTCCACGAAAAATAAAGAGTTACAATGATAAATCGATTTCGACGGTTACTCCATCATCAGTAACAAACAATAATTGAACAAACATTGGAAAGAACACTTATATAGTTACAGGTGAAGGAAGATTGAATCCCGTTGGTCGAGAGAAAGGAAAGGGGGCTGGAGGTACAACCTATTAAGTGCAAGCAGAGTGAAAGGGGATTATAGCTAATTAGATGAAGGGAAAGGAGGGGAACAATTACGGGTTTCAACAGTTTGAAGGGTTAATTCCAAGCTTCATAGAAATGCACTTATAAGAGGTGAAATATATTGAAGGATATTCTCATTTAAACATTTACCAGATCTGTCACTTTTGATAATTCCGAATTTTTTAAGTACTATTCAACATACCTCCCTTTGGACAAGAATGAAAAAAAGTTGTTTTGCAAATGTACACCTACCCTTATTTTCCCTGAAATCCTCCTGATGCTCATCTACTCTGTTAAAGACAAAATCAATGTTCAGGATAAAAGTGGGGTTTATAAACTAAAATGTTCTTGTGGCTACGAATGTTGCGGTCAATGTGGTAGGAAATTCAGGGAAAGAATAGAAGAGAGAGAGAGACTGTTTGACTGATTTATTTCTATCTGCACATACATTAGGGCCATCAGGCCCTCTCTACCATGATGGCAGAAAACATAATAACAAATTTACAATCATTGCTTTCTTCTTCTCAGTTGGTGAAAAATGAACAATAAAATAGGTTGTGTGAGCTTGCCATAAACTAAAATTACTTCTACTATTTTTCATGTGACAAACAATTCAATATAACTTTAATAATTCTTCCTTAAATATTTTCTTAAAAGAATGAACACTAATATCCTGCTGAAATACATATTTGTATTGGTTGTAGAGACGAACGGCATGAAATGACTTTCCGTAGAATGTTGTTTTATGATACGGAATAATGAGGCGACACTCCCTCGACTCACGCTCATTAACTTCATAATTGCACACGAACTTTTCCCTGATGTACGAAGGGTTTTCAAATTTTAAAACTTTAAATAATGTTACTCCTAATCTATACGCTCTCCACTCCTTGATTTTCAGCCACCCGATTCTTTTGTAGTACAAGGTATTACAGGAGAGGTAGTACGAGAGAGAGAGAGAGAGAGAGAGAGAGAGAGAGAGAGAGAGAGAGAGAGAGACAGAGAGAGATTGATTGATATCGCTTTATTTAACAAATCTGGCAAGATTTGGTCGCACACGACCATTCTTCCACCTAACCAGACTTACACCTAAATACAGAATTTATAAATGTCTGCGTATTAAGTTATGTTAGTGAATATAAACAAATGATAACAATTAAACTAAATGTGAGTACGTGAAAGGCTATAATATAATGATTATAAAAAAGGTAAAAATTAATTTTCAAAGTGCGGTGCAAAACAAATAATTAAGATTCTAATATTTCGAATTTAATTAAATTTCAACTTGCTTTTGAATGCCACATAGTTACTTAAACCATTATAATATAAAATACACTTACAAAGAAAAGAATGATGAAAAACTGTTGTTCTACATGGAAGCAAACGATAGTTCAAGTCTTTGTTTCTGGTATTTAAATTGTGTATGGTAGAAAATTTAATGAAATTAGTAGCCAGATACATTGGTTTTTGTCGTGACACAATTCGATGCATGCTGGTTAAGATGCTAAACTGAACTAACTCCTCTATTTTTAAAATATTTAGACACAGAGAGACATTTAGAAAATATTGAGAGAGAGAGAGAGAGAGAGAGAGAGAGAGAGAGAGAGAGATTTTGATTTTTGATTTTATTTATTCACCAGGGTACAATATAGGGCTATTATACTAGAGAGAGAGAGAGAGAGAGAGAGAGAGAGAGAGAGAGAGAGAGAGAGAGAGAGAGAGAGAGAGAGAGAGAGAGAGAGAGAGAGAGAGAGAGAGAGAGATTGATTGATTGATGATTGATAAGTTTATTGATCTGTACAATTTTGGACTATAAAGACTCTTAGAATTAGAGAGAGAGAGAGAGAGAGAGAGAGAGAGAGAGGTGAGAGAGAGAGAGAGAGAGAGAGAGAGAGAGAGAGAGAGAGAGAGAGAGAGAGAGAGAGAGAGAGAGAGAGAGAGAGAGAGAGAGAGAGAGAGAGAGAGAGAGAGAGAGAGAGAGAGAGAGAGAGAGAGAGAGAGAGAGAGAGAGAGAGAGAGAGAGAGAGAGAGAGGAGAGAGAGAGAGAGAGAGAGAGAGAGAGAGAGAGAGAGAGAGAGAGAGAGAGAGAGAGAGAGAGAGAGAGAGAGAAGAGAGGAGAGAGAGAGAGAGGAGAGAGAGAGGAGAGAGAGAGAGAGAGAGAGAGTGAGAGAGAAGAGAGAGAGAGAGAGAGAGAGAGAGGAGAGAGAGAGGAGAGAGAGAGAGAGAGAGAGAGAGGAGAGAGAGAGAGAGAGAGAGAGAGAGAGAGAGGAGAGGTGAGAGAGAGAGTGAGAAGAGAGAGAGAGAGAGAGAGAGAGAGAGAGAGAGAGAGAGAGAGAGAGAGAGAGAGAGAGAGAGAGAGAGAGAGAGAGAGAGAGAGAGAGAGAGAGAGAGAGAGAGAGAGAGAGAGAGAGAGAGAGAGAGAGAGAGAGAGAGAGAGAGAGAGAGAGAGAGAGAGAGAGAGAGAGAGAGAGAGAGAGAGAGGAGAGAGAGAGAGAGAGAGAGAGGAGATGAGAGAGAGAGGAGAGATGAGAGAGAGAGAGAGGAGAGAGAGAGAGAGAGAGAGCGGAGAGAGAGAGAGAGAGAGAGAGAGAGAGAGAGAGAGAGAGAGAGAGAGAGAGAGAGAGAGAGAGAGAGAGAGAGGAGAGAGAGAGGGGAGAGAGAGAGAGAGGAGTGAGAGAGAGAGAGAGAGAGAGAGAGAGAGAGAGAGAGAGAGAGAGAGAGAGAGAGAGAGAGAGAGAGAGAGAGAGAGAGAGAGAGAGAGAGAGAGAGAGAGAGAGAGAGAGAGAGAGAGAGAGAGAGAGAGAGAGAGAGAGAGAGAGAGAGAGAGAGAAGAGAGAGAGAGAGAGAGAGAGAGAGAGAGAGAGAGAGAGAGAGAGAGAGAGAGAGAGAGAGAGAGAGAGAGAGAGAGAGAGAGAGAGAGGAGAGAGAGAGAGAGAGAGAGAGAGAGAGAGAGAGGAGAGAGAGAGAGAGAGAGAGAGAGAGAGAGAGAGAGAGAGAGAGAGAGAGAGAGAGAGAGAGAGAGAGAGAGAGAGAGAGAGAGAGAGAGAGAGACGAAACCAGATTTTTTCGCCCGAAGTCCCTCGACAATGAAACCAATGTTTCCGCTCCCCATAGGTATACCTTCAGAAGGAAGCAGTCCTGAGTTGGAAGTACCCTTTGGAATTGAGTAGGCAGTTTGTAAGGCCCAGATTTTCCGATGTTTTGAAATTGATGAGACCAATATACCTAATGTTATCAACGTCTTTGTACTAACGATCGTGCAGCGATTTCCAGGTGATATTCGCCCATAAAATTATTCAACTTAAATTAAATTGACTTTCAATACCGGGGAGTGTACGTGCATCCGTTCGTAGAAAGTTTAGCAGATATCGTCACGTTCCTAATCACCCTCTGTAATAAGGTCGCGGCCCGTAATCGAGAACAGATAAAATATCATTTCATCTGCGGCACCGCCCGATGTTTCAGATGGGCTCACATTTGATTTAGCAGTCACCGCCAGCGTTGGGGGTCAATCCGCGGAGAGATCACTCCAATAAATTTGACTCGCGATAAGGATTATCCGCGAGGGCGGCTGACACAACGGCGTTGTAAGGGGGCATGATCGGAATTGGAACGGAATTATAGGGCCGAAAGAGGAGCGACGCGACGCGACGTTACGACTAGTTTATCAACCTGCCTCCGACGATGTCACACTAGTGGAAATAAGCTGAGGAGATTTATCGCGGACTGCCACATACATCCGCACTGTAGGTTTCCCGAACGGTTGTTGGAGGGGGGTGAAACACAAGTTATTAACCCTGGGAAGGTAGGCGCTCACATACACACGACGTCATCGAATTCCTTGCTATAATCCATGAAATATTTGAACTTGTAAAAATGCCCACATGAATTTTTTGGTTTAATATTTTCAATAATGAACCTCTACTATCGACCAAGAAAAAGTCCAGTCATATAGCATGACCCCATGAGCGAATTTTTGAAGAAATCTTCGACATTTCAGTCGCTATTGATCGCGTAGAGAAATTTTAGTTTACGATTTTGATAGACAAACATGGAATCAAATTATTAAAAATAATTAGGAGGTACTCATACTTTATTATTATTAAACTAATCTTGTATATTTAAAGACAAATGTAGGGATCTAGGATTGGTTATACAGGGATACTTCCATAAGAGTAGTTCAATCTGAATTTGGACAGTGTTTCATGCAATAATATTACCGATTTTTACAACTAGCTAACGGCATTATTTCGATTTTTGACTGATTTTTCAACTTTGAAATTTTTGAAAACTTGATACATATTCTGATAGGAAATTTTACGCTGATTCCGAATATACCACATGTTAGTATGCTGAAAAATTGTTTCGCACAACAAATCGCAAAAAACAGGCTATTTTGAAATTTTTGAGTACATTTTTGAAAATTTCAACCCGAAGATGTAATCCGATCATGCTGGCCAACGAACCTGAACTTTCGTTTTGTGTCCTTAACATTTTAAAATTTGTTTGAAGTTTCTAGCACAATTCTACGGACAGTTATCGTCTGGAATTGCACTTTTTTTTTTTTTTTTTTTTTTTTTTTTTTTAATACAAAACTCCCCTCAAAGGCGGAGGGGGCACACCATTAAATTGAAAAATAAACAAATAAAAATAAAAAAGTGGGGAGGACGCCCAGGTTTACCCGACGCCGGCTCTAGGGATAAGGGAAGTTGCAGGACGAGGAGGGAGAACGGGATGAAAGGAAGTGCCCCTATAGAATGACCACCAGTTCAAGTAAGAACCCCTCAGGACGCGGGTGGTGATACCACGGAGTACTCTTGCAGAGATGTCCAACTCGAGTAACTCCGTGGCGCTTTTCCCGCACCACACCCCACGCCATGACAAGGTCGCAGCCATGACCTTGATGTTATTAGGTGCCACTCCTTTTAACTCAGATATCTCCTGTCGCAGATCATTTCTATCATATTTACTTTTCTTAGCCCGCCAGGTCTGCTCCATGTCCACGCTGCCACTGACAACCTGGACATCCAGGATAATGGCAGACCCATCGGGCTTAACAGCAACGATATCCGGCTTCTTGCCCCGGTCACTCGGCATGTGATATAGTCTCTCTCTCTCAACAGCCCAACCGCTGGATGACAGAGCGCCTGCTATCTGCTTGGCAACCGCATCATGACGGAGAATGCGGCCACCGTGAATACGAGGACACTGCTGCACTACATGATACAGGTTCTCATTTTTACCCCGACAGGCACGGCAAAGGGTATCCACTGTCCCGCGACTACTCCTCGAACACCTCACCGAGGTGGCCAATGTGGCCACCCGGACGGCATGAAAATGGCGGTAGTCGCGGGCCCCAATGCCCTCTGAAGCCCATTCCACCCACTGGGAAGAAATGGGGGATTCAGAGCACTGTCGGAGTTCTTTACCATCTACTGACTCATGTAGTGCAGCAGCGAACTCAGCAGATGAGCTGGGTTTGGGAGCAGTTGGTGTTGCTCGGTCGCACCACAACAACTGCTGCTTGACAAAGTCAAGGTCAGCAGCAGTGCGAGCGACCTCCCAGCTCGAGCCCCTAAGGGCGAGCAGGCGCTGGCGGCGTAAAGATGGTATACTAGCTGAGAGAGAGACAATACCAAGCCCACCGGCCTTGACCGGTGCATGGATATAGGCACTTGGGACACCAGGTGGAAAGCCTAGCCAAGAGCGCACAGCAGAGCGAACTTCACGATCTAACTCTAGCAGCCTCCCCGCAGTAAGCCTACCAAAGACTAGCCCATAGGTCAGCTTTGGCAGTAAGTACGTACGAAGGAGGCGCAGCTTCTGCTGTGGCTTCAATGGAGCCTTGGTGACACGAGCTAGTGCCCCACCAAGGTCCACACGGCTTGCGGCAATGGTGGCCACACCCATGAAGTCAACTCCAAGGTACCGCCAAACCTCCAGCAAGGATCGAGTGGGGATGGGTGACTGTCCTATGACAAAACACTCCCCATCCACCACCTTCACCTGATGCTGGCGACCCGACGGGACCAAGGAGACTGACCCACACTTATCTGGGTTAACCACCAAACCACACCTGGCTAGCTGCTCAGCAAAGGCATTGAGGGCGACCTGCAAGCCCTCACGGGTTTCGGCGAGTAGGATTACATCATCGGCAAAAGCCAGTGCACCTACTCGCATCCCAGGGGCGAGATCGAACCCTATTTCAGCTGGCTGGTATACATACATATATACACACATACATACATACATTTTTTTTTTTTTTTTTTAAATATACCTCCCCTCAAAGACGGAGGGGGCACGCCATTAAATTGAAAAATAAACAAATAAAATAAAAAAGTAGGGAGGACGCCCAGGTTTACCCGACGCCGGCTCTAGGGATAAGGGAAGTTGAAGGACGAGGAGGAAGAATGGGATGAAAGGATGTGCCCCTATAAAATGACCACCAGTTCAAGTAAGAACCCCTCAGGACGCGGGTGGTGATACCACGGAGTACTCCTGCCGAGATGCCCAACTCGAGTAACTCCGTGGCGCTTTTCCCGCACCACACCCGCGCCAAGACACGGTCGCGGCAATGACCTTGATGTTATTAGGTGCCACTCCTTTTAGCTCAGATATCGCTTGGCGCAGATCATTTCTATCATATTTGCTTTTCTTAGCCCGCCAGGTCTGCTCCATGTCCACGCTGCCACTGACAACCTGGACATCCAGGATAACGGCAGACCCATCGGGCTTGATCGCAACGATATCTGGCTTCTTGCCCCGGTCACTCGGCATGTGGTATAGTCTCTCCCTTTCAACATCCCAACCGCTAGATGACAAAGCACCTGCTATCTGCTTGGCAACCGCATCGTGACGTAAAATGCGGCCACCGTGAGTACGAGGACACTGCTGCACCACATGATAGAGATTCTCATTTTTACCCCGACAGGCACGGCAAAGGGTGTCAACTGTCCCGCGACTACCCCTCGAACACCTCACCGAGGTGGCTAGAGTAGCCACCCGGACGGCGTGAAAATGGCGATAGTCGCGGGCCCCAATGCCCTCTGAAGCCCATTCCACCCACTGGGTAGAAATGGGGGATTCAGAGCACTGTCGGAGTTCTTTACCATCTACTGACTCATGCAGTGCAGCAGCGAACTCAGCAGATGAGCTGGGTTTTGGAGCAGTTGGTGTTGCTCGATCGCACCACAACAACTGCTGCCGGACAAAGTCCAGGTCAGCAGCAGTGCGGGCGACCTCCCAGCTCGAGCCCCTAAGGGCAAGCAGGCGCTGGCGGCGTAAAGATGGGATGCTGGCAGGAAGAGAGACAATACCGAGCCCACCGGCCTTGACCGGTGCGTGGATGTAAGCACTTGGGACACCAGGTGGAAAGCCTAGCCAAGAGCGCACAGCAGAGCGAACTTCACGATCTAACTCAAGCAGCCTCCCCGCAGTAAGCCTGCCAAAGACTAACCCATAGGTTAGCTTTGGCATTAAGTACGTGCGAAGGAGGCGCAGCTTCTGCTGTGGCTTCAATGGAGCCTTAGTGACACGAGCTAATGCTCCACTAAGGTCCACACGGCTTGCGGCTATAGTGGCCACACCCATGAAGTCGACCCCAAGGTACCGCCAGACCTCCAACACGGATCGGGCAGGGATGGGTGTCTGTCCTAAGACAAAGCACTCCTCATCCACCACCTTCACCTTATGCTGGCGACCCGACGGGACCAAGGAGACCGACCCACACTTAGAAGGGTTGACCACTAGACCACACCTGGCGAGCTGCTCAGCAAAGGCGTTGAGGACGATCTGCAAGCCCTCGCGGGTTTCTGCGAGTAGGATGACATCATCGGCAAAAGCCAATGCACCTACTCGCACCCCAGGGACGAGATCAAACCCTATTTCATTTGGCAGCTTACCCAAGGCTGTATCCACGACCAGGTTGAAGAGGAGTGGCGAAAGAGGATCCCC
>CM061051.1:481627-494425 GCA_030762985.1 Adelphocoris suturalis | reverse complement strand
AAGGTCCACACGGCTTGCGGCAATGGTGGCCACACCCATGAAGTCAACTCCAAGGTACCGCCAAACCTCCAGCAAGGATCGAGTGGGGATGGGTGACTGTCCTATGACAAAACACTCCCCATCCACCACCTTCACCTGATGCTGGCGACCCGACGGGACCAAGGAGACTGACCCACACTGGGTTAAAGGGGTTAACCACCAAACCGCACCTTGCTAGCTGCTCAGCAAAGGCATTGAGGGCGACCTGCAAGCCCTCACGGGTTTCGGCGAGTAGGATTACATCATCGGCAAAAGCCAGTGCACCTACTCGCATCCCAGGGGCGAGATCGAACCCTATTTCAGCTGGCTGGTATACATACATACATACATACATACATACATACATACATACATACATACATACATACATACATACATACATACATACATACATACATACATACATACATACATACATACATACATACATATATACATACATACATACATTAAAAAATGCGTTAAACTTCAGAATATGATTCAGAATAGCCTGAAACGGATTTCTGCATAAATTTTTTTCAAAAATTCACATTCTACAAATTTTGAGGCGAGAGCAATAGCTTAATTTTCATCAAAAATTCGCTAAAACATTTTAAAACCCCCTCAAAATTTTTTGGTTTACGTTTTAAAATACGTAGATTCCAAAAAATTAATTAAAAAAAAAAAAAAAAAATCCAGTCATGCAGCATGTATGAGCGAATTTTCGTAAATTATCGTGCTATATTTTGTTACATTGTTTTGAAAATTAAGGACTTTGAGGGAAAATAAATTTTTAACTTCCACTTTTATGGCAAAAAAAACTCGTTCTAAATAATATTCTGTGATTCAAAACGAGATTTTGGATTTTTACCTTTTTTGGAGTTTTTATCGATTTTTTTAGCACATTTTAATTAAATTTAAGTACATTTTTCAGCATAACTTTGTACATACATTTTTTTATGTTCTATTTTATAGTTAATAAAATTTATTTGAGTAATATTCTGCTAAAAAATATAAATTTAAAGATTTTTAGCCGTCTTTTGCTATCTCTAGTAATTTTTTCAGGACATTTTTTGAAATTTGACCAACTTAATTTGCTCAAAAAATGCTGGTCAACGAAATCGTCCTTTCGATTGGAATGCTTGATTTTTAGGCGCAAGAACGGAATTTTCATCTCAATCCCAATGAGAGTTATCATCTGGAAGGGCACATATTTATATAAATAAATGAATACGTGTATGGTTTTCTGGTCCAGTTGGACCAGTTTCTATGTATAAGAACAATGCAACGTTGTGAATTAAGTCATGAAGAACAAATAAGTGAAGAAACGTTGTTTTTAAAATCATAAACGTTCCCAATGATTTTGATGAAACATACATGAATTACTCCGATATAACCACACAACCCTACAACCCACAGTACCCTACACAACCCTTGAACAATATCCCCTCCCCCTACAGCCCCAATACCAGCCTTAGGCGTATCATAACGATGATGGAGCAATGAAAAATCGATTTAAAAATACCTCCTTTGGAACGACGTTTTACACACACAAATAAAAGTATCAATAACACCCATACAGATATGGTAGATGTAGGGAATGTAGTGTACGCTCGCATTAGGTATTTCCTATAATATTTTCACAGTTCTGTATTCATATTTACATATTAGTAATTTTTTTCATCTGCTGGAGTGTTGAGAGTGATGGGGGTGGACGCATCGGTTGGGAGCATTCCCGAAAGACCAGCCGAGCGTTCCAAAGCCGGTTTTCAACTTGAACAGACGATTATCTTAGCTCAGGCCTCGGGTTGATTTTCACTTTCACCCGTGGCGTGCAGGATGCAGGCCCACATGCTCCAGCGTCTGGAATCGAGCTTCGGATTTACAAAAAAACACGGCGCTTCCGTTGATGTGGCGTCAAGTTTTGTTGTTACCACGATTCCTGCAATGCCCAGAATCATTTCAATCAACCAGATGTTCACTTGATGGGAATAATTTTGTTTTTGCCACAGCAATTATAGTTTCAACTAATAGTCAATGGAATACCCGCAGGGGACCCTAGTTATAACTTGCATTTTCCAAAACGATTCATACCAGCAAATGTCGTCTGATTGAGCTGATATTTTAAGCACTGGATTGGTACGTAATCTGCTTTAATTGACGTGAGGAGTACTTCGAATCTGATTACAAAAAACAAGCAGCTGCTCGGAACGTTGGAACTTCGTACGAGTAGAGTTACGAAAATAAACAGCCCTTGCTGTTTGAGTGTCAATAGTTGCCGAATTGGTATACGCTCATGATGTTATATGGATTTGATCAAATTGGCTGCATGAACGAGGATGTTTCAATCTATTCATACAGAAAGATGAACCTTTGATAATTACTTCTTTTATTGTTTCGATCCCGGTTTTGTCTCAAACACTTCGTTATTTAGTTAGAACCCACCAAACTTTGCAGAGCAGCTGGTAGGTACGTGATCTCCAAGCGTGTCGACACAAAGGGATAATATCACAGGCGTTCACCGTAGAATGCCTGGCAGATAAGGGCCCAGACAGTGAATACCCCTTATAACCTCAGGGTTGACAGGTTCGGTTTGAGCGTATCCACTATTCCAGCAATGCGCAGAATCATTTCAATCAACAAGTTGGTCACCTGACGGGTGTAACTTTGTTTTTGGTATAGCAATTTTGAAGAGTATCAACCAATGTTTAATGGTACCTGTCACGGACCGTAATTATAACCAGACAATGATGTATTTTCCAAAACAAATTTTACCAGCAAATGACGTCTGATCGGGTTGACATTTTCAGCACTGGGTTAGCTTAAATACTCTGCTTCAAATGACGTGGGATGTATTTCGATTTGAGTTACCAAAACAAATCAGCAGCTGCTCGAAATGAAGGTACTTCCTACGACTAGATTTATGGAAATGAACAAGCCCTGGCAGTTCAAGTATCAACAGTTGCCGAATTGGTTTATGCTCATAGTGTAATATGGGTTTGATTAGAATAGAGTCCGATAGATGCATGGACGAAGATGGTTCGATCTATTCATACAGAAACATGAACCTTTGATAATCACTTCTTTTTTTCTTTCGTTCCCGGTTTTGTCTCACACACTGCGTTATTTAGTTAGCACCCACCAAACTTTGCAGGGCAGCTGGTAGGTACGTGATCTCCAAGCGTGTCTGCACAAAGGGATAATATCACAGGCGTTCACCGTAGAATGCCTGTCAGACAAGGGCCCAGCCAGTTAATTCCCCTTATCTCCACAGGGTTGATAAGTTTGTTTTGAGCGTATCCGCTAGCGCGGCAGTGGTGGCTAATCATCAACGACCGGTCTCGCCCCCGTGTCACGGACCCCCTTTGATCGTAGGAACCGCAGTTCAATGCTCAGCCTACAGCTCCATTTTTTCTCTCCCTCGCTCCTCAGCCGGTCCCGGAAGTCCTAAACGGGACCAAATTAGATTATCGGCAAGTTAGAGTCCGCGTTATTTCTTGTTCCAAGGACTGGCCCACAGTGGTGCGATGCGGCAAAAACCCTGTTCCCAAACAGCTCAAGTCATGCAGCATGATCGTATGAGCGAATTTTAGTAATTTCCATCATTATGTAATGTGACATTGATTTGGAATATGAGCAAGTTGAGTGCTAAGGAATTTTTAACTTCCAATTTTAAGCCAAAAAACTAGTTCTAAGTAATACAAATTGAGGAGCTTACTTTCAAAAGGGGTCATATTCACCTCCGAAAAAATTGCAGGAAGTGAAAAAAACGCGCAAGGAGTTATTGATTGGAATTTAAATTTAGTTTTTAATCTAGTGTAGCTTAGAAATGATATCCCAAAACATGAGCAGCCAATCTCGAAAACCAAAGGAGTTACAGCTAATTATCATTAGGATGTGACCCCTTTTGAACAAAATTTCGGATATTTTCCATTTTGATAAAAACACATCCAGTTCTCAATAAAAAATCTCAAAAATCAAGTGCAGGTAATTCATATTTTTTTAAGTATGAAAAAAACACATGGAATTATGTTTCCAAATTATATAATGTAGGCAATAATAAGGTAAGGTATTATCAACCAATTTTCAATTTGGAACGAACAAAAAAGCCAATTAAAAAACAAAATCTCAGAAAATCTTTAAAATCTGTCAACATTTCAAACATGAAAATCAGTTTCCTCTTCGTCAAGAGAATCACATTCTTCTATTTCGCCATCGTCTTGTGAGGGTGCTTCTTCATGGGTACCCAAAAGAACGCCAACAATACCCTCCATGCTTGGCAACACCAACACGACACATTAGCAACGCAAAAACGACGATAAGCCTAAAAATCTCAAGAGACACGAACTAAAAACAGAAAGAAGCACTCGAGAAATCAGCGAAACAGGAGTGAAACATGTTATCACACACGTCTTAATATCATTGAATATTGGGAAGTACAGGAGCACAGTTGATAACAGGGGTGCCGAAGAGTAGGTATTGCTCCTGCACTCTGTTGGTTATTCATACCAAACCCTTCAAATTTTATCTCCAAACAGCACAGGCATTCAAATAGGTATGTTCAAAACTAGAGTTGGAAAAAAATCCGGTTGATGGCATTTTGGATATGTTCCCTTTTGAAAAATATCATCGAGCATCAACTTGAAGGAAGATGAGAATATATTCCCTTTTTAATGAAACGAAAATTACCCATCATATAGGAATGGATGTGATCCCTTTTGATCCAAACATCAAACATTGGCCTTCAAATACACAAGGATATGTTTTTTTTTTACGCTAACTGCTCATACAAATCAATTTTGGTTATCCTACAGATTGAAAATCCGTTTTTTACAGATTTTTTTCGAAAAATGGATATGACCCCTTTTGAAAGTAAGCTCCTCATTATTCTACAATTCATAAATGTAGTTTTATGCATACATTTGCTAATGTTCTAATATAACGTTGAAAAACTTGTTTTCACTGACATTTTGCTTAAAAAATATAAATTTCATGCTTTTTGAGCACATTTTTTGAAATTGGACCAATTGCTGGTCAACAAACTCATCCTCTTGTTTGAAAAGCTTCATTTTTCGGCACAATAACGGAGTTTTTATCTCAATCCTAAGGAGAATTGTTATGATAATATTGTGTGTGTGTGTTTTCCACGACAATTCGCTAAAAGTGTAGATTTTGCTTACGTGGGCTGAGTTTCCTCTAGTACTGTTCCTGTTTTGTGTAGATGGAACCATTAGAAATTGAAACAGTATCAGTTTTGCAACATGATCAGCACTGTTTTGTTATCACATTTCTAAGCGTTCCAGTTTAAAGCTGATAACTTTTTAAAGAATATTTTTACTGCAAAATACGTATTTCACATTTTAGCAGTTTTTTCGCCTATTTTTAATTAATTTTATTAGCACATTTTGTGAAAATGGACACTTTATTTCGTTGAAAATGTGTTATTCATCGAACCCATCCATTCTATTAGAATTCTTGACTTTTTGGTGAGAAAGAAAAAAAGTTCCAGTCACGCAGTATGATCATATATTATGAACGAATTTTCTTAAATTACCCATCGCATTATAATGCGTTAAATTGTATTGAAATTTGAGCAATCCAATTACAAGGAAATTGTTGAAAACATTAAAAATAGATTTTGAATTTTCAGATTTTTTTTTACAGTTTTTAACGATTTTTCCGCAAATAATAATGAAGATTAAGTATATTTTCCGGCATAATTCTGCACAAAAAAATTTTAATGTCCTAATTAGTCTTTGATAATTTTGTTTTGCTTGATATTCTGCTAAAAATCAAAACTTTTGAGATTTTTGGCCGTTTTAGCCATTTTCAATAATTTATTGTGCAAATTTTTTTAAATTTCACCAATATAATGTTCTCAAAAAGTACTGCCCATTGAACTCAGCCTTTCATTTGGAAAGCTCCATTTTTGGTGCTAGACAAGGATTTTTATCTCAATCCTAACGAGAGTTATCATCTGGAATGACTCACATACACACACACGCAGACACACACGCGCGCACACACACACACAAACACACCACACACACAGATCTATATATATATGAAAAAGCTCAAACTTCAGGAATCGTTTCAGAATGCCTCAAAACGGATTCCAATGAAGAAAAAAAAATTCAAACATTTTGATTTTAAAATTTTCCAAGCCATAGCAATACTTCTTCGAAAATTCGCTTCAACTGATTCTAAGGAGAGGATGACACATAATTACGTATTTATTGGAATCTTTTGAAGCCATTGAAATAGCTTAATTTTCTTTGAATATTCGAAAGAGAGAATTCCGTTATTCATTGAGTTCTTGGTAAAAGCAACCCTGTGATTCATTAGAATTGTAATCGATCAAATCAATCTTTCCTCACTGATTTGATCAACAGCGTTAGGTAACAGAAACACTAACGAGGTGCGTCGAATATCCCTCCGCGTCTATCCGCTAGGAGCGTTCAGCAAGTAATTAATAACTCCTTGGATCACTTCTCTTCAAGGGATGTTTCGTGTTGAGTTTACGTTGAATTTCAAATGATGGATTGTAGCTTGTCAGAAAGTCAACCCCCGCCGATGGCTGCCGTGCGATTCCGTCGCGAACACGCCAAAACCCGATCATTCGAAAGGTTCAGAATACGGATGCAAATTGAAATAACAGCAACGGAATGTATTTACCCGTTTTACTGGATACAGTGTTCCGATGATGTTAAAACACCAAGTTACATCGTTTATTGGATTGAAAGTACATACATTCAGGAGATAATATGTATGTACATATATGTACCGTACATCTAATGCACGTACGTGTATATTTCAACATACGGATAACATTGAATGTAAAGCTTTCAATAACTTGAGAAGTTCACATTCGTTCAAATTTCCACTCGTAAAAAATGGAATCGATCTCCGATGTATTGATTTGTAACATGTCATCGAGAGCAAGGCTTCACACAACTACTTGCCTCTGGTCCATGTAATTAGTTGGGAAGTCAGGTGGTTATTTATAGGAAGTGCAAAATTATTTTAACGATTGTGTGATGTTTAAAAGAACGATGTTTTTTTCGGCTTTTTATTTCACTTATAACGCTGGTTGTGGTTTGTAATGTATTTTCTTCGATGCCAGAGGTATTGGGTTCCATTGCTACTCATAGGAAGCAAATGGAATATTCTTCCAGATAATGGAATATTCTTCCAGATATTTTGTAAAAAATGACCAAAAGGTACTACAACTAAAACGTTTAAAAACAAAAATTGATCTATTCAACGCTCAAATGGTGGATATTGTAAGCTGATCTTTGTTTACAGTTGACCTCTTTTCTCTCAGTTTGAATTAGTCCTGAATATTGGAATTTCCTAATTTGGTACTCATGTGAAGTTGCAATCGTGTGCACGAGTTAACATTTATTTCTGCTTACCTTATCTGTTACGTCACGTACCACCTGTAATGCAACCTGTAATTTACAAGAAACTAATATCCTCTTGGTTGACAGATATGGATCCTACTGGCTTTAAGAGACTATTCAGCAGTATCTATAAAATGTAACAATATCCTTCACTGTAGACTTATCCCCTAATTAAATGTTATCTTATAAATATAAACAATAAGAATCGTTAACCTTGTAATCGATGAATAACTAGTCGAGCATCTTGATGAGTTTCCTTGGAGGCTACCTCCCACTTAACACGAACTCATTTCAATCGAGTGGGATTGTTCCTCCACTTTGGTGGTGTAAATTGTCTATTTAAATTTTTCTTCTATCACATGCTTGTTTATACACTGAAGCAACAACCCTGCCGTGCTGACTTTACTGAAGGAATAAACTTCCTTTTCTTTCATTCATCCCACGTTTCGATCTGCAGAACTAGGACAGCTTTTTAGGAATACAAGTTGGATGCATTTCACCACTCACGATTCAACTTGCGATCAGGGCGTACGCAGGGGTGGGGCAACTGGGGCAGTTGCCTCAGTAGACTACCTACTCCGCAATTATCTCGTCACACAAATTAATACGCATTTTCTTCTAAAATGAACAACTGGGGTTAGTTCCTACCTGCTCTTCTTGCAATACCTACCCTTTTATTACTTTAGATACTTTGTGTACCTACCTATCCTGAATTCTTGAATTGAGCACCTATCAATGGTGTACAGACAATCATGCGTGAGCATTTAAAAAAAGCAGTTTTTGTCCACTCCGCAAGCCACAGATTGAACTTAGTCGTTAACGATCTCAATCAGGTCCCTGAAATTCGCAACACAATTTCAGTTATGAAGGAAATAATCAATTTCTTTCGAGATTCGGCACTAGGTAGAAGATATGCACCAAAAATCCCTGCATTTTGTGAAACTCGTTGGTCATAGAAATATCTTCTATTAGGATTTTCAGAGAATAATACGTGGCGCTTATTGAAGGCCTGGAAACACTATCTAGAGAGGGCAATGCAGCAACAAGAAAAGTTGCTTTTCCACTCCATTGTTTTGCAACAAAATCACAATTTATAATTTGTCTTGAAATCATCGCCAAGTATTCCGCCATTTTGGATGTAAACATCTTGTGGCCACATTACAGACTCTTATCAAAGAGCAATGTGAAAGCTCTGAAACATTGATTTTGGACATTCCCATGGCTTCTGACTCTCTTGCCGAACGTGTGGGGAAAGAAATCCGGCGGCCCAGAATAGTTGAATGTCAACAACATTGTTCCAACCAAACAACTTCAAGCTCAGCAGGATATTGGAAATAATCTCAGTACATCCCATATTTGGATTCAGTAATAAGTTCATTACAAGACCGATTTTCGGATGATAATGTAACAGCTTTTGGGGGATTGGTACTTCATCCATCGAAGATGTTGGAAATGTCAAAGGAAGAACTCAAACAGCGACTCACCCACTTTTGCAAGGTATTTGGTCTAGATACCCTCTTTGAAACTGAGACTGAGCTATGGCATACATTTTGGATGACAAAGGGTCTTACTACAGAAAAATTGAATGAATTGGATTTGATCGATGTACTGCAAGAGACCAAGGGGTTTTACCCACAAGTGAAATTGGCGCTAAACGTTCTTCTCGCACAGCCGTGCACAACGTCTACAATTGAAAGGTCATTCAGCTCGTTGAGATGGATTAAAACATAGTTGAGGTCAGCCATGTCAAAAGCCCGTCTCAACGGACTGACTTTGCCTATTAATGTACACAAAACGTTGGTCTTCTAGAAGAAAAATCAATTCGTTGATGAGTGTTGAAACTTTTTTGTGAATAAGGCGTTTAACGTTGCAGTAATAACAATTTTAAATTTGTTCTCAATTCATTACATTTTATATAAATTATAACTTTGCATTTACCCTCATTTTGAGCATGATTGTTTTTGTCTACAGCGGTCTCGTAAAATTGTTGGTGGCCCCAGTAGCGCAAAAAGTCTGCGTACGCCCTTGCCTCCCATGGCGGGATCGTCAACCGTTGTCATAATGTCGTATTTGAGGAATAACTATTTAATCTACTAGAAAAATAAAAATGGCAGGATTTTGTCTTTTGGCCGCATCGTTGCGCAGAAATACAGAAAAGGTTTGAGTGAATAAGTTGCAGAAGTGGCGAAATCTCGTTTTGAAAATGGGGGGCAGGACCAAGGTACACCTGAATCTGGCGCACTATCTATAGTGCCACACATGATGCGGAAGCTGGCAGCTGGTGCCACAGAAGATGGTGCCACACATGGAAGCGGTAGGACGGCCTGTAAGTCCGGGGACATAATTCCAAGATTGAGGCTCGGTTTGGACAGCTCGATTCATCTGTCCCTGGACGATTGGGACCCTCGTTGGAATTGGTTTTGCCAACTAAGACAGGTGTTAAGAGGAGTAAATTGTACTTAATGGTTTCTATTCCCGCAGTTTTCAGTGATAATTAATCGAGAGAGTAGAAAGTAAGATCAATAACACCAAGGGGTGCTAATACCTCTCCTGGTTCAGGTATGACAGTTTGTTCGTCGAAGTGAGTTTTTTGAGTATATTAACGTAATATGAACATCACTATGAAAGAGGATTACGTAGTAGAATCGGAAAAAGCAATAAAAAAGGGGGGTCAAGAGGAAACCGTAAGTTTCAATCAATGATTTGAGACATTGAAAAATAAAAATCGGACTTCCGCAAAAAGTGGAATAACTCAGAAACGAAGCCCCAAAAACATAATTTCAAAGAGGCATTTTCTGTTCCAAATTCAACCTGAAATCAAAAAAAGCAATAAAAAAGGGGGGTCAAGAGGAAACCGTAAGTTTCAATCAATGATTTGAGACCCAAAAACATGGAAAAATAAAAATTGGACTTCCGCATCGTGAAGTTGAGTTGAAATACTATAAAAAAGGTCCAGTTCAATTTTTCGATAGCTTGCACCCTAAGGCTGTAATTTCCCGATGGGCCCGTTTAGATGGGACACCCTGTATATAATATATATATATATATATATATATATATATATATATATATATATATATATATATATATATATATATATATATATATAAAAAATGTTAAACTCTAGTATTCGTTTCAGAATGTCTCAAAACGGATTTCAATGTAGAAAATTTTCTAAAATTTTGATTTTAAACTTTTCGGAACCATTGCAATAACTTCATTCTCTACGGAAATTCGCTAAATACGTAGGAAACGTATTCTACGTTTAAAAATAACTGCAATATGGCTCACGAGGCATGTCGACTACCATTTCTTCTTCATAAATACCAATAACGTACATTAGAGTGTACGTAGCCCCAAGTTTAATGGTGATATACTCCAACATATCGCGCTGTCAATCTTATCGAGATCTACACAACACCAGGGGCATGACAATTTGAAGACGCCAAAGTATCGATTCACGTCAGCCGAAAACTACGGAATTGATTACCTTTCCGATTGATTATATAACTACAGTCCCTACCCAAGGGCGTACGGTAACTTGTAACCACACCAATGAAAGAAGCCCTCGCTATTTTCTTACTCGAACTATCCACACCATTGCTGAGTTACGTCAAATACATATGAAGAAGCGCAAACACCAGGAATCGTTTCAGAATGCCTAAAAACAGATATTGATAAAGAATTTTTTCAAAAATTTTGATTTTAAAAATGTCCGAGCCCTTGCTATAGCTTCATTTTTTTACGAACATTCGCTAAAATCGAATATAAAAAATGTATATCTACGTAATAATATCTAAATAATATCTAAAATTAAATGAGTCCGTCTGCCGCACCCCATCCAGAGCTTTTCTCTCCTTAGGAAATCAATTTTTGCTCACGTATAATGTATCTTAGAGAACTGGAAGTAGTCGCAATCGACTCCAGACTAAAAAATACTTTGACCATCACACCCCGCCTGCCCTATTTTCCAAATTTCGTAAATTATGGGAATTTTTCACCAAAAAATCTATTTTTCTCTCTTATTATGAATATTGACCTGAGAATGGTGGCAATCGACTCACCGCTGAAAAATACTTGGACTGCATGCCTTATTGTCAAAAACCTATTTTTTAGAATTTCGAGGGATACTAAATTGTAAATTTGAAGCTGAAATTCTGGAGCGATCGGGCTGGCCAACAAATTCGACCTGTATTTTGCCGAAACGGATTTTTCTGCGATGGAATGAATTTTTTACGCCGTATTTTAAGGGAGTTATCGTCTGTAAATACAACCTATAAATAAACATATATATATATATATATATATATATATATATATATATATATATATATATATATATAAATTGCCATGCAATTCTTAGGCCGACCCCGAACAATTTTTTATGTAACGTCCGTAACGAAAATCCAGCACCTCCAAGCAGCACGTTCATGCGCATCGTGGGTTCAAATCCCAGCCAGGCTTGAAAATTTTTTTATATCCGAATTTTTTTATATCCATTTTTCTAATGTAATTTATTATTTTATATCCATTAATTAATTTAATTAATTAATCAATTAGTTAATCGTCGCTAGCATTGATAATATGCAATTAATAAATTGCATAGCAAATTATCCTCGTTTTCTACGCAGTAGAAAAGAGAAAAGATCCGGGGGGGTCCAGGGGGGCAAAGCCCCCCGGCGAGGCGCGAAGCGCCGAGTATATGTATATATATAAATGTATACACGTCGTTAAAATCTAGGAATGTGTTCTTTGATGAATGAAACAGATTTGTCCCCCCCCCCCCTAATTAAAATTTTAAAGCCATCTAAATTGCTCATTTTTTCTTCGAAAATTTTCTAAAAGTAAGGATGGGCGGACACACCCTCTATAATGACCTTCGCAAATAGGCAATCTATGACTTTTCACTAAATTAATAAGCTTTCTTGAGATGTGAAGCTGCAGTGGACCTGTCGACGACCGCATATCCGAAATTCGGCTCAACTCTCCACCTTTTCCTTGCTCAGTTGAAATTACAACGCCCGACTTCTCAGCGAATCGCATTCCGTGTACCTGATTCGTCGTGAAGATGAATTCGGCCGGTTTTAGGTGTGTTCAGTATTTTCGAGGACCGTGTTTCCTCGAAAGACCACCCCTGTCACGCCCAGGCTTTGCGTTTTATTTATTGCTCTCGACGGTTTATAACGTACCAGCCGAGGCGAGGGTATAATTTCGGGAAATTAAATGTGAGCGGTTGACCAAACAGAGATGTTGATATTAAAATGAGGGGAACTCCAATCAAAATAACTGCTGCTTCGAGGCCAGTCCGGCTAATAACATTTCAGTTGCAATGCGTCGGGATGCAATTGTATTCTTTTCATGGTGCTTTAACACCTTC
>CM061051.1:454127-474127 GCA_030762985.1 Adelphocoris suturalis | reverse complement strand
ATCAATTTTCCTCTTTTCCCTTTTGATGAGAGAAAATGTTGGTTAACATCGTGAACCAGTACGCTATTTGCTTTTACTTTATACGTTACATTGTAAATACGGATATAGGATCAATAAAACTACATATTGCATTGTGGTGGAAATGAGAATAATATTTTTATGAATCGACATGAAATATACCAACCCAACAAAGATATTATAGGTAGCATTTGTGATGGATATGGGTAGTTCCTCCTTCTCGATTCTTGCAAATGTTAGATCTTGGGATAGTTCCTGAGCTATCAGCTTTCAGTAAAGCATTCAGCTGGGTAAAGCAAATGAATCGCCTCTACCCTTTGAAGGGGTAACTATTTCCATCACCTCCTTGTGACAGATTCAAACACTTAAACTCTGCAGAGATGAGAAATTGGTGAATCAACGGGGAGAAGGGATGCTCAATTACACCATTTCTGGTTAATAATTACGTACAGCAGCCCATCCCAAGCAGATCCCAATACAACTGCACATTTCATCAACAAAATTCTAACAATAAATACCACTCCAAAAGAAGAAAATCCGCTAAGGGAGAAGAAGGAGGAAAAAATAGGAAGGAGGGTGATGATGCGGGGGGGGGGGGGGGGGGGGGCTCGCTATGAGCGCTATCTAATGGCAACAACCGGCTTCCAGAGTTTTCCCGTAGGTTAGCCAATTATAGTGCGGTAAAATACGTGCAAAAATGATGTCATATTAACAAAAAATAGAATTTTCAAAATGCAGATGGGTGGAAAATTAAATTATTTTATTCAGAATTGAATGTGCACGTGCAATTCGGAAGGGGTTGGTAGTGCCGCCGGACCAAGCGGCCAATCAGAATCCACTTTCGGCAGTTGGCAGGCAGCTGTCAACGGTTTGCAATTCGATAACATCAAACGAACGAACAGGATTCCAATGTACCTAATCAAGTGGAGAAGTAGATTGCGCGTGGAAATATGCGCATTAAGCGGACAGTGGTAATAAAAATGGAGTTGTGCTATCGGATCATGAGTCGTAAATTAAGTAACAGGTAACTACAATTCTTTCCAGAGGGGAAGTGGCAAAGCAGCCTAGCTTAAATAGGGCAAGGGGGCGTCTGAATTGCTGGACTGACTCTCCAGAGAGACTTAAGGCAAAAGTCTATCCAAAGAGCTCGGCGAGCTGTCATGAAGCAACTTCTTCAAGACTCCAAGGACTAAGGAATCAGGTGAAGAATAAGTATAAATGCGCAAGAGATATAGAAGACACTAAGGTTTCCAGCTTCAAGTATGACCAAACCCCTCCAAACCCCTTATAGACTACAGCTCTTCTCCCGCAAGTCAAGCAAGAGTCATGAGTTTGATCCACCGGGCAGAATTACTTGGCCAGAGATCTGGACTTCTATTTCAGATATCATCACCGACCTATGCGATACACATTGCGTAATTTAAGCTCTCTGGGACATAATACGATTTGCCATATCGAGCTGAAAGTCGGTGGGTGTGCGTTTAATAATGTGTAGTATCCAAAACTGAGGGTTTAAAAATAATAATTATTATTTTTTTTTTAAATCAGTGGACGATTTGGTTCATTTAGAAAAACGTTATTCGATTTACCACCCGAATTTCCTACTCTAAAAATTGATATCTGTAGGGAGGACTTGGATCTATGATTTTGTTCGAAATTACATTCTATGAAACTGTGTAACATGAATTTTGGAGGAAAAATTGTCGTTGTGATTTTTTGTTTATGTAAGACACTACCAAATTTTGCACAAGACCCTACTTATGAAAAAGTAGTTTTTTAAACCATACTATGAGTTTAAATCGACTTTTTTCAAAATCCAGCAAAATCTCAAGGTAGCCTCTTCATATATCTTGCTCTTTCATCATAAAGATGAGACAGGTGTTTTTTGCTGCATTTTTTGAAAGCTTATTAAGAACACAAAATACTAGTTATAATTCCAATCCCAAAGAAGAGCTTACGGAAAGTTTGGATAGATATGAGATTTTCACTACCTTAAAAGGTGTCGAACCAGATACCTGCCTGTTTTGTTACGTAAGGCATAGGTACTCATTTCATTTACTGATACAGACCCACTTGCTGTGATGGATCCAGTTGATGAAGATCCGCGAGACCCTTCGAGAGAGATTCAAGAGAGAATACCTTGAAAATCTCATACAGTATGGAGTAGACAAAGGAAGAGCTCTGGTAATAGGCGAAGTTGACAGCGTCAAACGAGTCAACTGGCCCTTAGGAAGAATAGAGAACATTTATCCAGGGAAAGGACTTTTCGAATAAGAAAAACTTTTCGCGAGTAGTCAAAGTCAAGAGTTCTACAGGTAGCTACGTAAGGCCTATACAGAGACTTATCCCTTTGGAAATATCTACTGAAGAGGGAATGCTATTATTGAAGCCAGGAGAGATCCATCAGTCATCAACGCCGATTCTGAAAATCATGCGTCGAATTCAGTGCCCCGTACGTCAAGACCAGGGCACGTAATCAAAATTCCTCATCGGTTTCTGTAGGGATTGCGCACAGCGGATACTAGACGAGCGCAGGGCTTATTCTGAGGTCGAGGATGTTGGGGCGGATGCAGTTGATGATGCGTCACCGAGTTCAAGATTATTTTTCATATGTTTATTTTGACGCACGGCTAATTTTATTTTGAGTAAATTACTCTTCAAGTTCGATTGGTGCATGCCAGTGTCTATTCATTTCTTACATTTTCCTAAACCAATAACGTTCGTCATATTTGAGCAAGTGCACCGTTATTTCCCTCGGTCTTTAAAGGTTCGCGGACCAATTTTCTTTTACGCCAAATACCCTTGTGAACATACATTGTGTCCGGTATTTTCCATTGCAACTTTCGTTTTTGTTTTTCCCTCCTCTAAATTGCACAGTTTACGCACTATGCAACAACCAGAGTTGCTCACTTGCTCCACTTAAGTCTGTTCGCCAATATTAGACCTAAAGACCCTTTAAAAGTTCAGTCAACAACATAAATAAGCCATAAAGTTGATACTTAACCATCTTTATGTACTCCAAGTCAAATTTCAGAAGAATTCAACACATATATAATAGAATAATTTACAAAATTTTGACTTTTAGCGAATTTTCTTAGAAAATAAAGCTATTGCAATGGCTCCAAAAATTTTCTTCATCGAAATCTGTTTTGAGGCATTCTGAAATGATTCCTGGATTTTAACGCTTTTTTATATGTATATATATGTATGTGTCATTCCAGACGATAACTCTCGATAGAATTGAGATAAAAACTTCGTTCTTTTGCCAAAAAATCAAGCATTTCAAAAGAAAGGATGAGTTCGTTGGACAACACTTTTTGAGCACATTAAATTGGTCAAATTTCAAATAATGTACTTAAAAAGTCACTAAAAAAGGCAGAAAACCGCTAGAAATTAACAAATTTCTATTTTTTAGCAGAATGCTACTCGAAAAAAATTAATCGAACATGAACTAGGACATTTAAAAATTTAAGCACAAAATTGGACTGAAAAATGTACTTAAATTTCATTAAAATAAGCTAAAAATCGATAGGAACAATTGAAAAAATTGTAAAAATCCACAAAATCGTTTGTTCATTGGAATATTACTGACAAAAAGTTAGTTTGCTATAAAATGTATAATCAAATTTTTATTTGTCCCCAAAGTGCTCAAATTTCAACAGAATATAACATAAATGTAATACGACCATTTATGAAAATTCGCTCATACGATCATGCTGCATGACTGGAACTTTTTCCCCTCAACCCAAATATAATACAATAATTTACAAAAATACAACTTTTTCCCCCTCAACCAACGGAACATTAGGAAACTTGAGAAAAATCAAAATCACGGTGAAATGAAGAGACGTGGGTGGGAAAGATGAAGAATAGAGTAATACTGTGAGAGTGGGGTTCATTTCAATGTACAGATCTGCTGGAAGAAGCAGCGAGTTGAGAGGCGGGCTAGATTAAGTCAAGCCGGAGTCCCTCGCCCGCTTTATCCGCGCTCCCTTCTTTCAACCCTTTAATTTCTCTTCTTTTCCGGAATTCATTTGCCTCCTTCACCCACATCCGGTCCAGCAAAAGGGTGTCAAAGGTGGCGGTTTCACCTCAAATTGGAATCGCCGAGGCAATTTAATCAGTTGGATCCTCCCTTCTCTTTTCCCTCTGCTCGGCTCATCGCAATACGTCGGAGCCTCTCAACCTTCTCAAAAGTGCGTGCGAAACAAAAGAACTGCGAACACGGGACCCTAATTGAGCGGATGAGCTGGACAGAGCGAATTTCCCTCTAAACCGAATTCATGCGGGCATTTGTGGGGAGCTGGAGCTTCCAATACCTTCAGAGACCCCCCCGCCCCCTTCCTGCCACAAATCGAACCGCACCACCACCCTTGTCCTAATTCGCTTGATATATTTTCAGCCGATCTTAAGTGCAGAGGGTGCACTATTTCATGTCTCATTCTGAACCACCACAATGGGGTGTATAGGCTTATAATATAATGTGTTAGGAAAGTCTAATGAATTCAACATCAATTATATTATGCGGACATCACCAACATCTGTCTGTCGTAGTTTACGAAGTAGAATGTAATAGATTCTCTGTTCCATATACAGGGTGTCGGTTTGAAGAGTTGAATAAAAATATTGGTAAGTAATGCATGCATTACAAGGACGTCCCTATGTAAGTGTTGTAAATGATTTTGGTGAGAATGGCTAATCATGTTTTACTGGGTACCCTCTCCATTATAACCTAACATGTATGTACCAAAAGCAACTCGTCCTTCCTTCTCCCTCAAAACCATAATAAGTATGAACTGCTTTTGCGGACACTTTACGAAATAACAGATTCACGGAAATGGATTGAAAATATTTCCTGTTACCGTTCCCCCACGCCGATACACCTAAGGTCCAAAACGTAATCTTTCATGTAATCATTCCTGTTATTGAGTAATTATTCATTACTGTAGTAAACCACAAATATATTTAACACCAGTATACTTAACCACAACAAAATCACTGCCTCTCATTCCTTGCTTTTGCTATTCCCCACAACTCTCGATCGAGCGTGTGAACTCCGCTGTGTGGGTCGACGAAATTGACGGAATGATTGACAATATATCTGTATCGCACCCCCAAAATAATATGAAATTTTAATTTACTGAGAATGGAATCAGGGGGAAAACCAAATACTTCGAGCAAAATAGACAAATGATGAAATACAAGACACCTAAACCAAAAGAGCTCAATCCGTTGCCAAGATATGATTTTCGAAGCCCCCCCCCCCCATAAAATCCCATATCCCTTCAAATAATCTTACCCCAACTTTGACCACATTTTCAGAATCAGCGTTAAATTGTCTTTAAGATAAAATGATTTACATGAAAATTACCCACTCCCACAAAATCAATCATGAAGACTGTCAACTTTCACAAAAAGTGCTGCATTCAATACTCTTTCTCACGGTATAGTCAATTTTGCTTTAAATTTGCTAATTGGAGTGGGGGGAATCGTGTTTTAACAATTTGTACTTCAATGCTAAGAAGAGTTATCGTCTGGAATCACATTAAATTGTTAAATCATGATAGTTGAATAGGAGCCATTGCAAGAGCTTAATTTTCTAAGAAATTTAGCTAAAACAAGGTTTTTTTTAGATGAAACCGTGGGTTTTCTTGAAAAATTACCCTCTTGGAACCAACGAGTTTGGGGTCGGTTTTTACGTATTTAGTTAACTTGCAGATCTCTCAAACTCCGTTATACCAAGTTTTACGCCTTAATATACAACAGAGCACACAAACTGAACCAAAAAGGTGTGGGTTAAAGTAAAAAACTGTATTGGAGAGATCTGCAAGTGTTACTATTCGATTCAGCGTGAAAAATATACAGGCTCGAAATGCATAGCAGGACGAGGGAAAAGAGATTATTATTTTTCCCTCATCACCTACAAATATCCACCTTAAGACCACGAAGAATTAAAGGCCCAACAAGCTGGTATCCAATCAGTTTCACTAATTAGTTTAACTTGGTTGGTAAATTCTACACTAATTTCAATTTCGAGTTAAAGAAGAATTCGACGGAGTGAAAATTCCCCGCCTTCATCGATACCAACCACTAACGTGACAGATCATTTGGATTACAAATCACTAGCAACCTTAAGAGAATAGTAATTTTGAACGAATCTCACGTAAATGTCCGCCCAATCCACCCCATTATAAGAGTACACAGAACCAGCTATTTTCTCTCTACTCTGCTTGTTTGGTTCTACGTGCATCTAGTGGGAGTTGAAGTAATCAAAACGAACTCCAGTTGGAGTAGTGACAAAAAATGTGATCAGGAATATGTTTAAAATAGTTCAACTTGTTGTTGGTAAACCAATTACACGTTTTCAACAAACAGCCAACAGTGACGGTCAATGGAGGGAAAATTTCGTGTTCCCACAAATACTACTAAGATGATAAAACATTAGCATCTATAGGAGAATAGGGATTCGCAATCTAACTAACATTAATAATCTATGTAAGAGTATAGGCTATAGGGGAGGTAGTTTTTAAATCAGGGTGTTTCAAGTATCGCATCGCGTCACGTGATCTACACCTCGTCTATTTCTTTACTATTTACTTAATGATTTAAGCCGTATCTCGATCAGAAGAGTCATTAGCGGCACAGCAGGTATTTGTTTTTAGATAAATTATTTCAATATTAGCGAATTTTCTTTAAAAAATTATGATTTTTTAGCAATGAGACAAAAAATTTCTAAATTAAAGTTTTCCAAAAATGTCTCCATGGAAATCCGTTTTGTGTGTGTGTGTCAATCCAGACCATAACGCCCCTTAGGAATAAGAGTTTAAAAAAAAAAAAAACCATCTTTCGCCAAAGAATCACGCATTCAGAATGAAAGGATGAGTTCGTTGGGCAGCACTTTTTGCACCCAATAAACTGGTGCTAGTACTTGAATTTCATTAATATGTGCTGGAAAATCTATATAACTGCAGAAAAGCGAAGTCCAAAATGTATGTTTGAAAAGCAAATTATTATCGAGAACAAGGTTTTTTTTATTTATTTTTTTTTTTTTTTTATTTTAACGCGCTTTTGCGCTCAAAATACTCAAATTTCAAAACAATTTAACGATATAATTTTTTAATACAATATTTTACATACAATATTTTACCTATAATTATGTAGCATGGCTGGAAATTTTTAGTGCTTACTAATGAAATTTAGGTATTGTATCCCCTTTGTGTAAAACTTTTTCAACTTCCTGACGTTTAACTATAACCTGAGTTAGCTTAACTTGGGGTTGGTAAGCCTTTCTATTGTTTCGAACATCCAGCCAACGGCACGGTTACTGAGAATTTCGTGATCCAATCAATACGGCTAAAGAACATTTGGGAATTTCTGAAACTTCAGGACTGAGCCGGTGGGTGGTGTGGGGTTGAGTTGTAACATGGCTTAGATACAGACTATTCGTTTATTCGACTACTGTTGATTATTTTGCTTCCTCACTACCGAAGGTAGGGAAGCTGTGTCTATGATTGAAATCGAAAAAAGTTTTGTCCTCCACAATCAAAATCTCCACTTACTTTTGAGTTTCAGAGCTTGCTGATCCATTTTGGCTAGCGCGTCTGTCTGTCTGTCTGATGTCTATCTGTCTGCCTGTGGTAAATCCTTGTCACACCCAAAACTATTCCATAAGTCTACGTGAATGTGCACTATTCGAACGAAGTGATTTATGTGTGATAGGTACTTACAATAATGATTTTTTGACTCATGGGTGATGAAAACACAAAAAAATCATTATTGTAAGTACCTATCACACATAAATCACTTTGTTTTACGCTCTTAATCAAGTACGCTCTTTATTTTACGCTCTTATTTATTCTCTAAAATAGATTGGTTAAATGAGTTAGTTGATGAAATTAGTTCCTATAAATTAAAAAAAAATGTGATGTCGATTGTATCTTGTTACTAGATGTTGTACTATGCCTGATGAGGGCGGCCATCATGGCACCGAAATATTGCAAATGAAACAACAATAAAAAAAGCCAAAACTTCCTAGACTGGTGTGGTCATTCAACCCAAATAAAATTGAACATCGACCGAGTCACAAATCAACAATAAAGTATAGACAAATAACTGTTGGCGATTGCTGCTAGCGTAAAAATTAAATGGCTCGATCATTTGACAACAGTGAATACTGGATATGATATCTTGAACCTTTGAGATTCTGGCATGGTAGATAAACTCTCATCGTCCAGGAAAAGGACGATCAGCAAGTTGACGTTACCAAGTATATTACGAGTTAGGTCTAGCAGAAGATCGAATTGATTAGTTCAGATGTGCAGCGTGCGATGCCGAGTCGTGGCTTCTGCTTCCATTAGACACCGATGTTATTATATTTGTGGTCGCTCGACGTCAACGCTCCCTGTCCACTAAATTTACTGCCTGAGGGAAAAGGGGACGCTTCAATGAGAATTTATCTAGGGCTCCTTCAGCTCTAGATATTCAACCGTACCCTCAACCTCAATCAGGTATTTCCTTCTTAATCAGTGAGTGGTCCAACTATGCAGCAAATACCTGCTCAATTCGGTTTTGTCAAATATTCATCAATAAATTTTGGTCACCGGCATGCCCAACGTGTATAATATTTAGTTTCGATAATGATCTTCGAAAGGGCCCAAGAGGTAATAGTCGGGTTGTCCAGTCTTGCATTCCAATTTCGTCTAGTTTTTTCGCAACCAACCTACCTTTCAAACTGACGGTGTCAATAGGGTTATGCGGTGTCAACACTACCGTTATGCAGCCGAGCACAAGGATAAGAGAAAAATTATGTATATTAGATGATGATGATGGATACACATTATGATAGGACGATGAATAGTATACCCATAGAGTTCCATCGATAATGATTAGAAATTATACAAAACTTCCCAATTTTGTCCACAGATGTTTGAAATATGTTATTATTTGATTATTTGAATGGAAGCCGGACGATAACAGGTGGTTGGTCGTTGTGTTGTTGTGGCGGGTTTAAAGTCCTGGCTTCAAAGATTCCAACTTTTTAATGGAAAGTGTGTCCTAATCTTCGTTAAGGAAACTCCGTTGTTCCATACGAGTTTTGGGTTAGTGAAAGACGTCAAGGTTTGAGATTATTTTTAATGGAGTTCGGCCAAACTCCGTTATATAAGTTGTTGGGTGAAAGTGGCCCTTAGATTATTGCTAGAATACTATCTGCCGTGTGGATGGGGTCGACAAACACAGTCTCAAGACCAGTCACAAAGACATTACCACGGCTTTTGCACTTTTTCGAAGAAAGAAAGTGAACGTACCTACTTATATTATGCATTCGGAGCAGTTGCTACAGCTGTAGTTACCGGCACTTCTATATTTATCCACTGTATCATAGTACACACTCGACCTCGTCACAACACGAGACTTTCTCGAACAATCAAGTGGTGTCCCCCTCCCCAGCCGCTACTTGAACCGTTCCCCACTGTGAGTTCTCCAATTCCGTTCAACTCGGAGCAGCTCATGTTAAGACACATTTACGTCTCTAAACAAACTGCTATGTGATTGAGGGAGGGGGGGGGGGGGGGGGGTATACACAAACATCGATTATCATCTATCAATATCTTTGACATCTATTAATACACACCTCAAAACAATTAAGGGATCACTTTTTCTTGACGATGTCAACACCCTCAGATCAATCGGACAAAGTTCACACTATATCTTATGATTAGGTACATAAATAGAGATGGAATGGAGTTGTTTCTTTAGTTTTATCTCAAACACCGAGAGTGACCAGCATTATCAAGCTTCGACATGACCCAAAACAGAAGGAAACCCGATCATTTTCCTCCAACTTCTTTCAGTATTCAAGAGAAATTCCATCAGTTCGTGAGTCCTACTGCTTTTTTTTTCATTCATTCTGTGACCGATGGAGGCTAGAACCACCATCAGACGATCGCTTTCAGAAATCGATGTGTCCAGAGCTGTTACTCTGCTGGAAGAAGGCTATTCTCAGCGCGATCTTGCTCGGCGTCTTGCGGTAAGCCAATCTGTGATTTCTAGACTTTGGAGGCGGTTTCAGGAAACAGGCTCACTTAACCGGAGGCGAGGGCAAGGTCGTCCTAGGGCTACTTCCGTCAGTGAAGACAGATTTTTGCGAGTAAACGCACTTCGAAATCGGTTTTCTACAGCAAGAGAACTCCAAAATGACCTTAGCAGGAGTACTGGAACAAGAGTGTCTGATCAGACTGTTCGAAATAGGCTACGGGAAAGTGGGCTGAAATCTCGTTGTCCTGTAAAAGTGCCACGTCTTAAAACTCGTCATAAAACTGCTAGAGTCGAATTCGCTAGAGAGCGTAGGAGGTGGCAGCTGAGACACTGGAGCCGTGTAATGTTCTCAGATGAGTCTAAATTCACTTTGTTTGGTAATGATGGGCGTGCAAAGGTTTGGCGAAGAGGAAATGAGCGTTTCGTTCCTTGCTGCTTGCTCCCATCATCATCATTTGGAGGTGGTTCCCTTATGGTATGGGGAGGAATAACAATTCATGGTCGAACCGAACTCAAGATTCTTCGTGGTGGCACATTGACAGCTCGGCGCTACATTGATGAGATTTTAAATGTTCATGTTCGGCCCCGGGCAGTTGCTGGTGGTACTGATTTCATTTTCATGCAGGATGGAGCTCGACCTCATACAGCTAGAGTGGTGCAAGAGTTCAACACAATATTCAAGTTTTGGATTGGCCAGCTTGTAGCCCCGACCTCAATCCTATTGAGCACGTATGGGACCAGCTAGGGAAGGCCATTCGAGGTCGTCCTAATCAGCCAATAAGTTTGGCGGAGCTTGAGGAAGCACTAGTGGAGGAGTGGGATCTATTGCCACAAGAAAATATTCGCAGGCTTATTCGCAGCATGCCTCGCCGTATTCAAGCTGTAATCAAGAGCCACGGAGGGAACACCAAATACTGAAGACCGTGCGGTTGCAAAAAATTACGTTTTAGACATTTTTGTTTCCAGTTTTTCTCTATTTTCCATTCCTGTTTTGACCCTTTTCATCATTTTTTCAGTCTCACATTTACTGTACACTTTGGAAATTGTTTCTCCCCTAAGAAATGTGTTTATTTAGAATGTAAATAAAAGTTAAAAATATTAAACCTGGCAGAAATATGAACATTTAAAAACCTGTGATCAGCTGATTCAGTGATCCCTTAATTCTTTTGAGGTGTGTATTATTGAGTATGTACAATAGTTGACAAAAAAAAAAAAAAAAAAAAAAAAAAAAAAAAAAAAAAAAAAAAAAAAAAAAACCTGTACATGTCTAGATAATAAAGCACCTAAAGAATTTCATTTTCCAAGTAGAAAACTGTCTTTAATGATCACTGTCTTTAATGATGGCGGGATGGAGGCTGGCGATTCGATTTGGGTATCGATAAGTTAGTGATCGATTGAATCCAAATATTCCACCTTTTTCCTTTGAATTCAGGATACAAAAAAAAAAAAAAAAAAACTTTGTATTCAATCATGTCTTACTCGGAAAAGGTAAATAACATCAACCTAAATTATAACAACTTCAATGAAAGAAGCACGATTAGGTACTGGTTACTGAAGCATGATTTGATCATTAAAGACTCCCTAGGTGCTTCATTATCTAGGTATGTACATGTTATCTGTGTTGTCAATTATTGTACACACTCAATAATATTAATAGGTGTCAACGATATTGATATTCGATGCTTGTGTATCCTCCCCCCCCCCCCCCCCCCCCCTTCCTCAATCACATAACAGTTGAGGAGCTTACTTTCAAAAGGGGTCATATCCATTTTTCGAGAAAAAAATCTGTAAAAAACGGATTTTCAATCTGTAGGATAACCAAAATCGATTTGTAAGAGCAGTTAGCGTCAAAAAGGAACATATCCTTGTGTATTTGAAGGCCAAAGTTTGATGTTCGTATCAAAAAGGATCACATCCATTCCTATATGATGGGTAATTTTCGTTTCAATCAAAAGGGAATATATCCTCATCTTCCTTCAAGTTGACATTCGTTGATGCTTTTCAAAAAGGAACATATCCAAAATGCCATCTACCGGATTTTTTTTCAACTGTAGTTTTGAACATACCTGTTAGAATGCCTGTGCTGTTTGGTGATAAGATTTGAAGGGTTTGGTTTGAATAACCAACAGAGTGCAGGAGCAATACTCTTCGGCACCCCTGTAATCAACTGTGCTCCTGTACTTCCCAATATTCAATGATAAATCAAGACGTGCTGTGATAACATGTTTCACTCCTGTTTCGCTGATTTCTCTAGTGCTTCTTTCTGTTTTTAGTTCGTGTCTCTTGAGATTTTTAGGCTTATCGTCGTTTTTGCGTTGCTAAGGTGTCGTGTTGGTGTTGCCAAGAATGGAGGGTATTGTTGGCGTTCTTTTGGGTACTCATGAAGTAGCACCCTCACAAGACGATGGCGTAGTAGAAGAATGTGATTGTCTTGACGAAGAGGAAACTGATTTTCATGTTTGAAATGTTGACAGATTTTAAAGATTTTCTGAGATTTTTTTCTATATTTGCTTTTTTGTTCGTTCCAAACTGAAAATTGGTTGAAAATACCTTACCTTATTATTATCTACGTTTTATAATTTGGAAACATAATCCATGTGTTTTTTTTTTTTTTTTTTTTTTTTTTTTTTCATACCTAAAAAAATATGAATTACCTGCACTTGATTTTTGAGATTTTTTATTGAGAACTGCATGTGTTTTTATCAAAATGGAACATATCCGAAATTTTGATCAAAAGGCGTCATATCCTAATGATAATTAGCTGTAACTCCTTTGGTTTTCGAGATTGGCTGCTCATGTTTAGGGATATAATTTCTAGTGCCTCACTAAGCTACACTAGATTAAAAACTAAATTTAAATTCCAATCAATAACTCCTTGGACGTTTTTTTACTTCCTGAAGTTTTTTCGGAAGTGGATATCCCTTTTGAAAGTAAGCTCCTCAGTTTAGAGATGTAAATGTGACTTAACATGAGCTGCTCCGCGTTGAACGGAATTTAAGAAATCACAGTGGGGAACGGTTCCAAGTAGCGGCCAGGGAGGGGGACACCACTTGATTGTTCGAGAACGTCTCGTCGTCACAACGCTCGCATTGCGCCGCTTACTGAAGAGAGTGGCGAGTGTGCATTTGGCGCATGAAATAGGTTGGTGTCTTTATTCTTTGACTTTCATCTGCATCCGTTTGAAAGTGCATAAAACAAACATGTGGGTATCCCTCATTATGCAATTATGCAAGTGTATAGTAATCAAGATTATGGAGAAGGCAGATTTCATCGTGGAATGAAAACGCTATGCACATGACGAAGCTGCGAATAGAGTGGGAACACTGACTAACGGATATCGCGGAAAGTGAGGAAGTATAACTGGAGCTGAGAATCCTGTTTGTGCCGGGGTGGCGCCGTAGAAAATTTCGTTGTTGGTGGAAGGGCAGTGAATGCATGGATTCACCCAGTGGGGGTCCTCCCGCTAATGCAACTTCATTTGCCTCGTTAGCCCGCTCGCCCGCCGTTATTGTGTCCAGCGAGACGGCGAACCCCCCCCCCCCCCCCCCCCCACCACTACCTTCACCACTCCTTTACACAATCACGAAGAAGGTTTTTTGGTTCCCTGCCGTCTACGTTGAGCTAGTAAAAAGTCCCAACAACAACAACATGATCGTATGATCGAATTTTCGTAAATTATCGTATAAACTATAGTACGTTACATTGTTTTGAAAATTGAGGACTTTGTGTGAAAAGAAATTGCTAACAACCAATTTTATGGCAAACAACGTTTTTTAAATAATAATCTGCTATTCAAAAAGAGATTATGGATTTTCAACTTTTCAGCACTTTTTATCGATTTTCTTAGCACATTTTAATAAAATTTTAGTACATTTTTCAGCATAATTTTGTACATTATTTTTTAATGTTCTATTTTATAGTTAATAAACTTTATTTAAGCAATATTCTGCAAGACTGCAACTATAATTATAGTTGTTCAAATCTAAATAGGTTATTCGACGCAAAATTTAATTCACATTTGGCAAATCATGTTTATGGATATTCCTTGTTAATAAATAAAGCGGGACGACAATATGTTTCTGTAAAATTAACCTCAAGAAGAGGGAATAATCAAGCAGTAATACTTGCATTCATTTCTCCGCATCTTCAAATTGGCATACTATCAATAAGTAGTAGTAGTAGTAGTAAGTTGTTTATTGTATTAAATCAATGATTATTACAAAAAGTTCAGGTCCACTTACACATCATCATTAGAAAAGTATATAATAGGTAAGAAATAAGTCAAATATCTTCTTCCTAATCTAGTTAACAGGGCATTACAGCTTAATGAAGTACATGCAAAATAAACGAGGTCATCGATATGAAATTGATATAAAGAATAATAATCCGTTATGAATCCAAAACATCCACGCTATACCTGCGGTACTCGTACAATATCCA
This sequence comes from Adelphocoris suturalis, assembly GCA_030762985.1. Taxonomy (NCBI): domain Eukaryota; kingdom Metazoa; phylum Arthropoda; class Insecta; order Hemiptera; family Miridae; genus Adelphocoris; species Adelphocoris suturalis. Next base: position 459,634 of record CM061051.1, on the reverse strand, counting down.
CACCAAGCCTATCCTGTTGTACACTATACAATGCTAAAGCTGTACATATCAGACACCTATTCGGTGAGCGCAATTGATCGAAGTGCTAGTGCACTAGTAACAAAATGAAATAAATTTAACATTTTCTACCTATCATCACCAAAATCGAGCAAATTAGCCAGACGATCCTCATCCTCAACCACTGGGAGCCCACAGATGTATTTCGCAATGAATTGCCTTCGGTACGGTGCATACTATCATCTGTAGCTTTAAATGCTTCCGGATTGTATTTCATCATTTATGACACTACAGCCAACAGTTACTGAGGTTTATAGTAAGTTACACGCTTTGAGGCATGTTTCAGAATATAACTGTAATATAATTGCTGCCAAATTTTAGAACCACTCGCTTAAACAATTTCCTATTTCAGAAAATAATTTAGCCAAAAATCAACGTTCGAACGTTTGCTCACAAACTCATGCAGCCCGACTCAATATGAACCCGATTTGACAAGAACCGAAAGAATTTGACTCTATTATTAGCACGTGAACAGAATTTATAATGGAAGATTGTAAACCTGTGAGTTCACCAATAGAACCAAGACTGAAGCTCAATAAAAATGAAAAAACGTGATGGAAAGGAAAAAGATTTTCCACATCAAAGTCTGATAGGTATCATGGTTTTAGGTACCCCCCCAGAGGTGCAATGGGGGCCCAAATCCTCGATAAAAAGGTAGAGGAGGTTGACAGTATCCCGTCAGAGAGATACCACTCCTACTAATAGCTTTTAATGAGCCATATTCGGAGTAGATTGGTTTTCCAGGGATCTGGATCGCCCATCCAACGCCAAACTCAGCTTCTCGAAAACACGGGTATCAGTGGCGACGCCTGTTGTTCACCAACGGGGCGACGACAGCGCATTCTTTGAGACCCTGACGGGAACTCTGTCACACTCCCCCACTTAAAGACATACTTGATTGAAGATCAAGTATGTTAACTAGGTGGAATGGTTACAAGCTGAGAACTGATGCTCATTCATAAATAGCTGCATTGGCGATTGAGGAAGGGAAAAGAGAAATTAAAACAGGATGGATTGTTAGGTAATTAACCCCCAATCAAAGATTGGAACAATCGGGACAAAACGGTGGCTCAACTATGGAGACTTCTACCTTAAGGAAAATAAAATATATGTAAATTATTATGCCCCACATTGGGGACTTAAATTATGCACTAACCTGGTAATTGACCTATGAGGCAACACTCAGGTGGCTAATTCACAAAATTGAAAATATAAAAGGGAAATAAGAGAGAAATTATAAGTCAAAGACCAATGAAATTATTTATATACCATAGGGTGATAATGGGAATTCCTTCTGGAACCCCGGGCCATGTTTCTTCTGAAACATTAACGCCCCAAAAAATAGTGGATCGGACTACTAGGCGTCAGCCGTGCATAATCCAAACCACGCTCGCTCTACTGAGGAGAGTGTGACAGTACCGTAAGAGGTACCACTCCCGGAACGTAATGTGCAATGATCCGGGAGTAGATTGATTTTCCATGGATCTGGATCGCCCATCCAACGCCAAACTCAGCTTCTCGAAAACACGGGTATCAGCGGTGACGCCCGTTGTTCACCAACAGGGCGACGACAGCGCATTCTTTAAGACCCCGACGGGACCTCTATGACGGGTACTCTGTCACACTCCCCCACTTAAAGACATACTTCATTGAAGATCAAGTATGTTAACTAGGTGGAATAGTTACAAGCTGAGAACTGATGCTCATTCATAAATAGCTGCATTGGCGATTGAGGATGGGAAAAGAGAAATTAAAACAGGATGGATTGTCAGTGAATCTTCATAAGAAGCATTCATTAGGTAATTAACCCACAATCAAGGATTGGAACAATCAGGACAAAACGGTGGCTCAACTACAGAGACTTATACCTTAAGGAAAATAAAATATATGTAAATTATTATGCCCAACATTGGGGACTTAAATTATGCACTAACCTGGTAATTGACCTAGGAGGCAACACTCAGGTGGCTAATTCACAAAATTGAAACTATAAAAGGGAAATAAGAGAGAAATTATAAGTCAAAGACCAATGAAATTATTTATATACCAAAGGGTGATAGTGGGAATTCCTTCTGGAACCTCGGGCCATGTTTCTTCTGAAACATTAACGCCCCAAAAAATAGTGGATCAGACTACTAGGCGTCAGCCGTGCATAATCCAAACCACGCTCGCTCTACTGAGGAGAGTGTGACAGTACCGTAAGAGGTACCACTCCCGGAACGTAATGTGCAATGATCCGGGAGTAGATTGATTTTCCAGGGATCTGGATCGCCCATCCAACGCCAAACTCAGCTTCTCGAAAACACGGGTATCAGCGGCGACGCCCGTTGTTCACCAACGGGGCGACGACAGCGCATTCTTTGAGACCCCGACGGGACCTCTATGACGGGAACTCTGTTACATAGGTTCATGTATCTTGCAATGGCAACACGACCAAATACAGCGTATTGTGTGATTTATTTGAGCCAGTTCAATGCTTTTTATGGAGAAGAACATTGGCAAGCAACAAAGCGCGTTTTAAGTAACTTGAAAGGAACAAGCAATTTTGGATTGAAATTCAAAATGACATGGGACGGGTTGGTAGGCATGATTGTTGCTGAAGGGCCAACGATGAAAACGACTCTAAGTAGTACACTGGTTTCTGCTTCGTGTATGTGGAAGCTGCCTTTAGTTAGGAATCGAAGAAGCAAAAGACGATAGCTCATTGAACATGCGAGGCAGAGAACATGGCTTTGTAAGAAGCAGCAAAAGAAGCCATCCAACTTGAGCAGCTGGGGAAACAAGTTGGTTTGAATTTGGAAAGTACAACACTATTAAATGACAACCAAGCTGCGAAGAAACAAGCATAAAATCCAGTTACCAGCAACAAGTCGAAGCATATCAGGCTAAGGGAACATTTCATCCGGGAGGCAGTTGCAGATGGCTTTGTGAAGATAGAATATGTGCCGACAGAAGACATGAGTGCTGACATCCTAGCAAAGGCTTTAACTGGCAGCAACGAATTTCTGGAAGAATTTTGGACTTGTTGAGTGCATTGACCAAGGATTCCAAAAGTGGTCCTGCACCCGTGTGGAAGAGTGAAAGAATGGAATTCTATTAGCAGGTGAAAAGAATCATCAGGTGTCAAAGAGACAGTTAAAGTTACATGTTGTCAACAATCCTAAATTTGCTTGGTCATAATTATTTAACACTGTGCCTGTATACTCTGCATTGTGTAAATAAGTTGATATGATTTAGGTACACATTTATTAGAGGAACAAGCAATTGATGCAAATTTAAATCGGATTATCGTGTACAAATATTACAGATATGACTACATTCCTTTTTGAATATGATGGATCTACATTATATTAGGTAATGACCGTAACAGAGAAGACGCGTTAACTCGTTATCGCAACGTTCTATTTTTAGATGTACGTTCATCTGGTCTCGGGGTTGCGTGGGCCCGAGTGTTCACCGAGACCCGTGAAACCGCTGGAACGCTCATCTTCCTCTTAGTCGAGGAGCCAAGGCCGAAAATATGTTGTAATTTCAGGAGAAGGTTTGAGATTGAATTTTGAAAATTTAGACCGTTCTGAGTGGGGAAATGATTGTCTGCCATCTCAAAATTGGTGGAATACAAAATGGCGGCCTCATAAAAATGCCTTAATTTTGTCCATTAGCGAATTTTTGAAGAAAATTAAGCTATTGCTCTCGCCTCAAAATTTGTAGAATGTGAATTTTTGAAAAAATGTTATGCAGAAATCCGTTTCAGACTATTCTGAATCATATTCTGAAGTTTAACGCATTTTTTCATGTGCGTATGTATGTATGCATGTATGTGTCATTCCAGACGATAACTGTCCGTAGAATTGTGCTAGAAACTTCAAACAAATTTTAAAATGTTAGGGACACAAAACGAAAGTTCAAGTTCGTTGGCCAGCATGATCGGATTACATCTTCGGGTTGAAATTTTCAAAAATGTAGTCAACAATTTCAAAATAGCCTGTTTTTTGCGATTTATTGTGCGAAATAATTCTTTCAGTATACTAACATGTCAAGTTTCCAGAATTTCAAAGTTGAAAAATCAGTCAAAAATCTAAATAATGCCGTTCGCTAGTCGTAAAAATCGGTAATATTTGCATGAAACATTGTCCAAATTCAGATTGAACTACTCTTTTGGAAGTATCCCTGTATAACCAATCCTAGAACCATGCTGTTTAAAACGTAGGTAGTAGGTGCTTGTTTAAAAAAAAAAAAAAAAAAAAAAAAAAAAGGAAAGAAAATACCTCCTAATTATTTTTAATAATTTGATTCCATGTTTGTCTATCAAAATCATAAACTAAAATTTCTCTACACGATCAATAGCGACTGAAATGTCGAAGATTTCTTAAAAAATTCGCTCATGGGGTCATGCTGCATGACTGGACTTTTTTAAAATAAGCTGATTACAAACAATTGTAAATCGGGCTAATTTTGGACCAGTCCTCTCCTCCCCCGTCCATACTTTTGCCCTTCAAAATCACCTAGTGATGACAATATCGGTCTGATTTCAGTCTGCCAAAGCTCATTCTACTCAAGATTGAATACTTTCTGAAGTTCATATCGAGCATATTTTAGATGAGATCTTTCCCCATTGACTTACAGCCGAACTAATGAATTGTACGTCATTTTACGCATAACGTTCGCAAAAACGGCCTTTTACTTTGTACTTCAATGGGAAACGGTTTGAGAAAAAACTTGCTCGATATGAACTTTAGAAAGTGTTTAACCCTGTATCGAATCAGGTTTGGTAGACCTGAATCAGACCAATATTGAGGCCGCTAAGTGATTTTGAAGGGCAAAAGCCTAGACGGAGGGAGAAGAGGATCCTCCTACAATTAGCCCTATTTTCGATTGTCCTTAATTCTCTTATTTTGGGAGCTAACTCATAGTTGTTGGGTCGAATCGTTCTAGTTTTTTTATGTTCTACATCTTAGCTACGTATAAAAATTTCTGTAGGATGTACGGTTTAGGAATTATTAGAGAAAAACTTAAAAATGCTCAAATAAGGCATTTTTATGAGGCCGCCATTTTGTATGCCACCAATTTGGAGATAGCAGACAATAATTTCCCCACTCAGAACGGTCTAAATTTTCAAAATTTAATCTCAATCCTTCTCCAGAAATTACTAACTATTTTTTGGCTTTGGCTCCTGGACTATCGGATAAATGCAAAAACTAGCACCAGGATAAGAAATACCTGAGTAGATAAACAGCATGAAACTATTCGTTCATCATAATTGCTTGAAGTGGGTACACATTAACTAAACAACAGAAACTACGCAAAGAAGAAACATTAGAACGCTGCAGCAAAAAAAGTTATGTACATAAAGAGGTGAAGAATTAATAATAATGACGGATAATCCCGTGTCTTTCATACAATTATATTCTAAATTGTTTAATTAAAGTAGATTCCATCTTGAAATGTTG
>CM061051.1:274127-451627 GCA_030762985.1 Adelphocoris suturalis | reverse complement strand
CGCCAAAGACCGGAAAATACCTAACCAGCACAATTCTTTAAGCGATAATAATTTGGCTCATGAGTTTTACTAACAGTGGGCGCCAAATTTAGTTTGGAGGGGTGCCAGAAATTATCATAAATACGCGGAGAGAGCCAACAATTTCGGATAAACGGGCGTTCTGGTTGGGTGCAACGCGTCAGGAGCGCGACCCCAGGGGCGAAGTTAATCGCAGGGGTCGGTTCTCTGAGGAAGCCGAGGGAGGGAGAGGGAATCAGAGGATTTAAAACAATGGGGATGTGGAAACAAACAGGAACGGTGCCGGAAACCCACCCTTCTGTGCAAAAGGGAATATAACACACAAAGAAACAACATGCAACTTTTAGTAGATGATCGGTGTATTTGGGAGTGTGATTTTCTATACTACAGGTTAAGTGAAATAATACACTGCCAAGGAAATGGCACATGAGCTTCCTCGTGACCTTCACAGTACGGCACCATTAAATTCCAGAAAACTAGAAACGACCGGTTCTGGCATCAGGTAATCAATAAGGTGGGAAATTTTCCGGCCGGGAATATTCCCTGCAAATAAATTCCCGGCATGATGGACACAATCACTGGTAGTACCGTACGATTTGTATGGCTCCTCAAGGGACTCTACCGGGATCATCTCTGAAAATTTGAACAAAATCCGACAGAATTAACTAAGCTGTGAAGGTAACAAAAACATCACTTTCGCGCAAGCACCTAGCTTACCGATGCTGATGATCGCAAAGAATGTGATACAGGACCTCAAGAAATCTTGCCCGCATCATCCCTGAAAATCTGACCGAAATCCGTTCACAATTGCCTGAGTTATGACCGAAACAAGAAAATTTTGTTTGCGCCTGCGCAGAGGCTACCGTTGATTCGATCATGACGGAACTGATAGGGGAACATGTAGAGCTATACCCGCACAATCCCCAAAAATTTGAAGAAAATCGCATCAAAATTGTGGAAATTACGGCTGTTGCAAGGACCGTAACAAGAATATTTCGTTCACGCATGCGCAGAGCGTACCGCTAATGCAATTATGATGATTGTCTTATGGGACCTCAAGGGACCTTACCCACATCATCCCTGAAAATCTGATCGAAATCTGTTCAACACGGACCGAGTTATGACCGTCACAAGGAATTCACGTTAGCGCCTGCGCAGAAGCTACCGTTGATTCGATCATGATGAAGTTGATAGGGGACCATCTAGAGCTTAACCCGCACGATCCCTGGAAATGTGGTTTAAATCGGATCAAAATTGTGGAAGTTATGGCTGTTACAATGAAATGTGGACGGACAGAAAGACAGACATACACGGAACCAAATTTGTTCAGGAGGCTCTGAAACGCAAAATGCGAGTGGAAATTTTGATTTTGGAGCAAAAAAAAAATTTTCATTTCGAAAGTGAAAACAAAGCTTCCGCTGCCTTGCAGTCTCGGAAGCAATACGAGGGAAAGTCTGCAAAGTAAAGAACATAAATAATTTCAGGAGAAGGTTTGAGATATGATTTTGAAAATTTAGTCCGTTCTGAGTGAGAAAATCATTGTCTGCCATGTCGAAATTAGTGGAATACAAAATGGCGGCCGCATAAATATGGCTTAATTCACCCATTTTGAAGTTTTCCTCTAATACAGGGTGCGGCAGAGAGGACGGATGGTTTTAAAAAAATCATAAAATAGTTAATTTTTACTCAAAAACAAATTTATTGTTGCAATCAGGTTCGCAAGGAAATAGCATTTGAGACAGTCAAGTGTGAAAATACACATCAGGCATGTGGTGGCCGAAATTGTTGATGCAGTGCTGGAGGCGTTTTTGGAAGTTCGCGTAGACTCTGTCCAACACAACGCTACGTCGTAATGATCACCAACTTCTTTTTCCCTGAATTACGACGGCGACGTGTTCCAACCCGACTTGTGTAGTTCCAGCAGGATGGGGCGACCGCCCGCCCACACAGCCAGAGCATCAATGGACGATATTCGCCCTCTCTTCCCTGGTCGCCTTATTTCCAGGTTTAGCAATGTTCATTGGCCTCCTCGGTCCCCAGATTTATCCATATGCGATTTTTTCTTATGGGGACACCTCAAGGCTTAGAGTATCGAGAACAAGCCCCGAACTCTGTACGAATTGAAGGACGCAATTCGCGTGGAATTCGCCCAAGTTGAGAGAGTATGTTGGAGATAACGCCCAAGAAAGCCTCCAGCACTGCCACCTCATGCCTGATGTGATTTTTCACACTTGACTGTCTCAAATGCTATTTCCTTGCGAACCTGATTGCATCAATAAATTTGTTTTTGAGTAAAAATAACTAACTATTTTATGATTTTTTTAAAACCGTCCGTCCTCTCTGCCGCACCCTGTACTTCCTATCCTAAAACATTCATCCTACAGAAATTTGTATCCGTTGCAAAGTTGTAGAGCATAAAAATATAGAGCGATCCGATCCAAACACTATGAATTATCTCCGAAAATAAGCGAATTACAAACAATTGAAAATCGGGTTAATTTTAGGTCAGCCCCCCCCCCCCCCCCCCCCCACCCTACCAGTCTATACATTTGCCCTTCAAAATCACCTAGCTGCCTTAATATTAGTCAGCCAAACTTCATTCGATTCAGGGCTACACACAGTTCATATCGAGCAAGTTTTAGCAGAGACCTTTCCCCATTGACATACAGCAGAACTCATGAATTTCGTGTCAGTTTACAGATAAAGTTAGCAGAATCGGCGATTTACTTTGTACGGGGAAAGGGCTTTATTTACTTTCTAAATGGGAAAGGGCCTTAGTGAAACAAGTTGGTAGAGCGCGTTGGTGGTTTCAGGTCGACGGTGGACGAAAGAGGTAATGGACTGCTTCATCAGCCGGCTGGATGCTTTCCCTGAATTGTGGGATGTTTCATCAGATATGCACGAAATTATGCTGTAGAACTTACTTAAATTTCATTAAAATGTCCTGAAAAATCAATAGGTCATAAAAGCTAAAAATCCAAAATAACTTTTTGAGGAGCATTTTATTATTTAGAATACGTTTTTTTCCATAAAATTTATACCAAGCTATTTATACCAAAAAGCTAAAATATCAACAACAAAAATATTACCATCATTTGCCTAAAAGTTTACGATCGCGCTACATGACCGGAACTTTTTCCCCGTCATTGATTGATGTAATTTCTATTAATCGATTAAGAACATCTGTACGTTCATCTGTTTGCTCTCCTCAAAGACTAGTAGTGAAGTTGATAAATTTACTGCTCTATGTATAAACATACATCAAAGTTCGAATCGTACGTATTATCCTTCGGCTGGTATATAATTATACTTCAGTTTTAGTTTACTTGAACATAGTTTTATACATGTATTTTATTAGATGTATTTATTGGAATATAGTTCAATACATCTTCTAATGTAAATGAAGAATCATGTGAATTGAGAAATCTAGCTCAGCAGCTCCTGAAAATTTGCGGTCGACATTCGTTGGAAGTTCGCATACATCTTTGGATTGCTTGTCGACAGCTCAGGAAGTAGAGTCGCGAACACATCAAATTGTTTCGCTGCAGAATCCATTCTTCCACTCAAAGACGTCGTTTATTCTTTCTTTCACGTTTCCTATTGATAATTAGTGCAATCACGAGTTTTCTCATGTCAAGTGACCTTCTTTCCTTCTTTATTGAAATTCGTGTAAATTGTTGATGTATTTTTCCTGTACCTTGTAATTTTGGTCAAATTAAAGAAATTTCATGAACTCAAGCATCCATGTCAAGAACTTTTCTGTTTTGTTATATATATATATATATATATATATATATATATATATATATATATATATATATTTTTTTTTTTTTTTTTTTTTTTGTCATGCATACTGTGTGGGCTACGCTCGTATCTATTCAAATTAACAACTTTGGGTAAATGTCTAGTCATTGGACTACGTTGACAAAGTGACTGCTACAGCCACGTAAAGTAATCGCTTACTAACGAAACGGGTGTTACTGAGCTAAGACTTTTCCCTGCCAAGTGTGCTATCCGTAAATAATTGTTAAATTTTAACCCTGGAATGTCCCGGCTAAATTTCCAACACTTAACTCCCCAGCGGGGTGTGTCAAACCCCAACTTTGAAAAATGTTAGGAAATTCAAAAATAAGTTACACTTGAATCAAATTTTATTTTTATTCTGTTATCAAGGGTGTAAAGAAACATGAAGTAGGTACCAAAGCTCATGAAGAAAAAAGTAATAGGAAGGCAAACCTCACGCTCCGAAGAAAACAATAATAGCAGAAAGGTACCTCATTGTAACAAAATTTCAATATAAAATTAGCACATTTTCATATAAAAACAAAAATAAATAAATAAATAAAATCTACAAAACAATTTTCTGAGATTAGTTTGATACCACTTACAAAACCCAAGAAATAGAATGAAAAGGTAACATAAAATTGGCACCAAGCAATAGGATCAACATTCTCAACACTTTGAAGATCTATGATGTTCACAGAAGGAACATCGAACTAGTTTCTCCCAAACTGTCACTTTTGACGCTTCTTTATCGGAGGCAACTTCTTGTGACTCGACATTATCTTCCGTGTTTGAATTTTCTCCGCCAAAATATACATCTTCTTCCTCCAACTGTTCCAAAATGGATCTAATGTCTTCAGGATCCGAAAACTTGCGTTTTTCAGACATTTCTATCGATGAGCCAAAAACAATACTGTGGGAACGCCCACAAAAATAACACTTGCTATAGAGAAAATCACCAGCGGTTAACTTCCCGGTGGGGTTTGTCAAACCCCAGGCACAAGAAAGTACTACACTACACAGAAGGCTTGAACGTACTAAACTGGAAAAAGGCTGAAGACTTTAGGGAAGAAGTGACGGGTGATATAGAAGTGGGCGAGAAGAGCCAGACGTGCGGGATTCAACATGATAAACTGACTTTAAATCGCGATTGGGGTTTGACAAACCCCACGGGGCATTCCAGGGTTAAGAGCTGAGATTAAATAAATAACGTTGAGATGACGCGCAATAACGGCAGCTTCCCATCAATAAGTTGTATACCTTTCACATGCCTGAATGTTTGGTGACACTTTCGCGAAGGACAAAAAACCAATTTGCTGGGGAAAATATTTTCCGCTTCCGGTTCTCCATTATTATTTATTGACAGCGTTTAATACTCGTGTGTACACCTGAACTATCGAGTTGGTCGACTCGGGGAAATTTATGGTCTGTAGAGAGCGCGGAAAGGTTCCCTATAACTTCTCGGCGTGTGACGGCCCCTCCTCCGCCAGCCCGTAGCCCCATTTTCTCATACCGACGGCCCCCCCTTGCCGAGGGAGCCCTCAGCTGACCTTCCCGCTCGTCGTGGTGGTGGTGTGAGGGGGGGGGGGGGGGGTCTGAGGCTCCGACATGTTTGTCCCGGTAAAGGTCCCGGAGAAAGGTGACTCAGCCGGTCACGGTTCACCTGATGCCCCGTCCAAACAGTGGTGCTAGCTAGTCCCATAGACATCATACAGGTACATACAGTATATACAGGGTGTTAACACTTTTGGTTACGAACCTCCTAGGGGACGATTTTACAAATAGTTTTTAACAATTTAATTTTAATAATTTTACCAATTTAATTATTTAATTTTTCAATTTTAACTATTTAAACATTATTTTCGAGTTATTCACAATTTAAGATTTTTTTCGTGTTTTCAACCTTGCATCACAAAATTGGCTATAGCTCCCTCCTATATTGAGTAAATACAAATTTGTGGAAACCGTTGAAGAGAGCATTAACCCTGGAATGCCATTGTCAAACCCCAATCGCGATTTAAAGTCAGTTTATCATGTTGAATCCCGCACGTCTGGCTCTTCTCGCCCACTTCTATATCACCCGTCACTTCTTCCCTAAAGTCTTCAGCCTTTTTCCAGTTTAGTACGTTCAAGCCTTCTGTGTAGTGTAGTACTTTCTTGTGCCTGGGGTTTGACAAACCCCACCGGGAAGTTAACCGCTGGTGATTTTCTCTATAGCAAGTGTTATTTTTGTGGGCGTTCCCACAGTATTGTTTTTGGCTCATCGATAGAAATGTCTGAAAAACGCAAGTTTTCGGATCCTGAAGACATTAGATCCATTTTGGAACAGTTGGAGGAAGAAGATGTATATTTTGGCGGAGAAAATTCATACACGGGAGTTGATGTCGAGTTACAAGAAGTTACCTCCGATGAAGAAGCGTCAAAAGTAACAGTTTTGGAGAAACTAGTTTGATGTTCCTTCTGTGAACATCATAGATCTTCAAAGTGTTGAAAATGTTGATCCTATGGCTTCGTGCCAATTTTATGTTACCTTTTCATTCTAGTTCTTGGGTTTTGTAAGTGGTTTCAAACTAGTCTCAAAAGATGGTTTTGTAGATTTTATTCATTTATTTATTTTTAATTTTAAATGAAAATGTGCTAATTTTTTATTGAAATTTTGTTACAATGAGGTACCTTTCTGCTATTATTTTTTTTCTTCAGAGCGTGAGGTTAGCCTTACAATTACTTTTTTCTTCATGAGCTTAGGTGAGTTTAGGTTTCAAAGTTGGGGTTTGGCACACCCCACCGGGGAGTTAAGTGTTGGAAATCTAGCCTGGACATTCCAGGGTTAAATTTAAAGCTTGGAAAAACAACACGAAACACACCCACTGGTAGTAAGTGTAGTATTTTTTAGCGTCCTCGTTTCCAAAGTCATTTGCGACTCCTGGATGAGCCACTTCCACCCCGACTTGCCTCTGGAACGCGTCTGGCACACATAATTGTTTTCTGTCTTTATAGTCTATGTGCCAGATTGTATCATTTGTTGCCCTCTGTTGTAATGTACCCCTGAAGATGCTATACAAATATAGCGAAACGTCGGCCCAGAAGAATGTTTTGAATTATAGACCAACCCTCGCTAACTCTCAACTTCATTATTATATAAGTGGTCGAGAAAAGTATCATAATTAAATTTACTATCCCTCTATTTTATATACTTATATTTATTGAAGTTAAGGGTTTAGATATATGTATTTAATGTTTATGTGTATTATGTTTTTTATTTATGTGTATATAATACAGAGTGTTAATACTTTTGGTAACTAAACTCCTAGGGGACGATTTAACAACTAATTTTCAACAGAAAGTGCCTCCAAGACTTTTTTCAGAGGCATTATTTTTGAGTTATTCACGATTTAAGATTTTTTAGTGTTTTCAACCTTACATCACAAAATTGGCTATAGCTCTCTCCCATATTGAGTAAATACAAATTTTAGTATACCGTTGAAGAGAGCATTAAATTTCCTTTCGGATAGGCTACCAGCGTGTGAAAATATGCAGATTTAGTAGTCACTAATTCTCACCAAAGTGAAAAAATTGTCGAAACTTGAAAATTTTGTATTTTTTGAATCGCAGGACGGCACACAAAATCCCCTGAATTCCCGCGCACGTTACGGGAATAACTTGGGCCAAATCTCTCCGTTCCAACGGTATAATCAATTTTTATTTTGCATTGCAAATTAAAGGAGAAAAGTATGTTTGTATGTTGAAAACTATGGTTTTTTATATGAAATCGAGGGTTTTCGTGAACAATGACGCTCTAAAAAAATTTGAGTTTGTATCCGGTTTCTACGTATTTTTTCATGCTGAATCGAATAGCAACGCTAGCAGATCCCCCCAACTCCGTTTTTAACTAACTTGTTTAACCCTTAAAAACACATCGAATCGAGCATAAAAAAGTCCAGTCATGCAGCATGACCCCATGAGCGAATTTTTGAAGAAATCTTCGACATTTCAGTCGCTATTGATCGTTAAGTGAAATTTTAGTTTATGATTTTGATAGACAAACATGGAATCAAATTATTAAAAATAATTAGGAGGTACTCTTACTTACATAAGAGTAGTTCAATCTGAATTTGGACAATGTTTCATGCAAATATTACCGATTTTTACAACTAGCGAACGGCATTATTTCAATTTTTGACTGATTTTTCAACTTTGAAATTTTTGAAAACTTGATACATATTCTTATAGAAAATTTTACGCTGATTCCGAATATACCACATGTTAGTATGCTGAAAGAATTATTTCGCACAACAAATCGCAAAAACAGGCTATTTTGAAATTTTTGACTACATTTTTGAAAATTTCTACCCGAAGATGTAATCCGATCATGCTGGCCAACGAACTTGAACTTTCGTTTTGTGTTCGAACATTTTAAAATTTGTTTGAAGTTTCTAGCACAATTTTACGGACAGTTATCGTCTGGAATGACACATACATATATACATACATACATACATACATACATACATTAAAAAAATGCGTTAAACTTCAGAATATGATTCAGAATAGTCTGAAACGGATTTCTGCATTAAATGTTTTCAAAAATTCACATTCTACAAATTTTGAGGCGAGAGCAATAGCTAATGAACTGAAAAATTCGTGAGTTAAAGTGTAAAACTCTGTTATAACAGAGTTTGGGAGATCTGCAAGTGTTGTCATTCGATTCAGCGTACAAAAAATATGTAGAAACTGGCCGTAAACTCAAATTTTTTTAGAGGGTCATTTTTCACGAAAATCCTTGATTTCATAGAAAAAACCATGTTTTTCAACATACAAACATACTTTTCTTCTTTTAATTGATATGTAAAATGCAAATTGATTATACCGTTGGAAAGGTGAGATTCGCGTCAAGTTTTTCCTGTGAGGTGCGCGGGAATTCAGGGGAATATATATGCCGTCCTGCGGTTTAAAAAATACAAGATTTTCAAGTTTCGAAAATTTTTTCTATTTGTGACTGGTAAATCCAAATATTTTCACACATTGGGTAGTCTACCCGAAAGGAAATTTAACGGTCTTTCCAACGGTATCCTCAAGTTTGTATTTACTCAGTATGGATGGTAGCTATAGCCAATTTCGGGATGCAAAGTTGAAAACCCAAAAAAAATCTTAAATCGTAAACAACTCGAAAATAATGCCTCTAAAAAAGTATAGGAGGCACTTTTTGTTAAAAATTAGTTATAAAATCGTCCCCTAGGAGGTTAGTAACCAAAAGTTGTTACACTATACAGTACAGTATAATACACCCTGTATTATATATACATACATGAAAACCATAAAACCCATAAACATTAAATACATATATCTAAACCCTTAACCTCAATAAATGTAAGTATATAATATAGAGGGATAATAAATTTAATTATGTTACTTTTCTCGACCACTTGTATAATAATGAAGTTGAGGGTTAGCGAGGATTGGTCGATAATTCAAAACTTTCTTCTGGGCCTTCGTTATATTTGTACAGCATCTATATAGCATACATGTATAGCGACACGTCGGCCTAGAAGAAAGTTTTGAATTGTTGACCAACCATCGCTAACCCTCAACTTCAATAAGTTTAATCACGATCATAACTCAGGACCCTATCCTAGTTCATTACAACATGAAACGACGTTTTCGCGTTTTTGTTTCCGAAATGAAACAAACTTTGGGATATGTGTAAACAAATGGGGACAATTTTAACACAACATGAGACAACGATCATCAGTTCGAGTAACTAGTGATAATAGCCGCAGGAAACACATGGTTTTGGTTTGTTCAGAAGAATGGAAATTTCCACAGCTTCTCTGGAAAAGCAAAGGTCTACAAAACCATTTTTAGACGAGTGGAGACTTATGCAAGTGAGTCTTGTGTCCCAACGAATCCAATGATCGACTCCAAAACTACGGGAAAAGGAAAAATACTAAAACATTTTTGGCTTAGTACCAGCATGAACTAAGATAAAGGCATATCCGGCATAATTCTGAGTTGAGAATCAGAATCAGAATATCAATTTATTGACAGGAAAAAAAATACAATGTGAAATATATACAAGATGATGGAATAAAAATTAAAAAATAAGTAAATTTTCTCCTGTCCACCAACCAAATAAGTTCATAAGAACTTGTGGCGGCTGGTGGAGCTGGTCTCAGCCAATAACGATCATGTGATCTACGAAGTTAGTAGCTACTTGCGCAACACACAAACTACTTCAGAGAAAACACTACAGGTCAAATTCCTTTATCCTGCTCAAAACTTTTGTCCGAAAATGCACAAAACTACTGAAGTTGTCAGGATTAAGTCTACAAGCATAAAGGAACAATAAAACTTTGTAGTATGCATTCTTTTTCGCACGTTCAGTATTAAATTTAGGCAACTGAATGTTAGAAGATACTGCAGTACGTGTATGCGTGACACTGCATTTATGCTCAGGTTGCTCAATTTTATATACAATTAAGCACGACAGAAATAAAAACATTTGCTTCACGTTGAGTACATCTAACTCTCGGTGAAGGAGTACAGTAGGATAACGTGGAATCTTCCGAAGGGCTATTTTAAGTATAATATTCTGTGCAACCTGCAAGGATCCTAATACTGACTTACCAGCACTTCCCCATACGAAAATACCATATTTCAACAAAGAAAAAAATAAGCCAAAGTAAATTGTTCTCAATTGCACAACAGATTCCTTAAAAACATAAAATAATTTTCTCAGTTTTGAAACCAAAACCTCAATATGAAAATTGAATTTCAAATTATGATCAATTATAACTCCTAGGTATTTACATTTTTCAGCCAAAGGTAAGAAATCACAATGACAAGTTTCTGTATTGTGAAAACACGAAAAGTTATGAAAGGCTACCCCAGAGAGGCCAGAGATATTGCGATTAGAGAAAGAAAATCTAATTAACGAGGTCTTATCTATATTGAGATTCAAGCAATTAATATCCATCCAGGTCTTGACAAGAAACAGATTATAATTAATTGTGCAAAGTAACCCTGGAAGATCTTTTCCATAAAATAAAATTGCTGTGTCGTCAGCGAAACCCAGCATAGTACCATCTATTTCAAGATTCAATAATTCATTAATATATATTAAAAATAAAATAGGACCTAACACAGTCCCCTGAGGCACTCCACAAGACAATATTACTTCATCACTGAAAGCACTATTAATTCTAGTTGTAAGGCTCAGCCCGATATAGTGGTGTTGGATCCAAATGTACAAATTAAACTAGACACTTTATCTATTGGAATTCACAGAATCCATTTTTCCCATCTTATTAGATCACTAATAAAATTTTAAAATAAGAACTTTCTGAATCATCAGGTAACAGCTGATTACCAATAACAGTAATTTTATAAGTCCGATGTTAATCACTACACTCCTCCTCATCTTCATTTGTTCAGTTGAAGTTCTCGAAACTTGAGAGGGGTTTTGACCAAGCGACCCGACCTCTTTCTAAATCTCTTGGTTTTTCTAGTTCAGTTCGGCAGAACATGCTTGGAGATGCAGGGTTTTGAGTTTAAATAGCTTCAACTTCAGTATCCTCGTTTATGTCAGGAATTCTCTTGATAAATGATGATTTTCAAGTCACTGAGAGGACATCATTAGCAGCAGTGACTTTTGTTCCTCGTACTTCAGTTATTTCGAGGGGGCGGGCGTTGAACGGAGGTGAATATTTGTTGGTTTGCCTCACCAATACAGCATCTCCCCTCATTTTATTCTGACTGATTTGATCAAGAAGTCTTAATGAGTCGTCAATGTCATCCCCGATGTTCAACGCCTCTTTTCTGTCTTGATAAGAAGGCCCTACATTTGGCAGACTTCTAAACACATCAATCACATCCCGGCCTGCAGGATTAAGAAATAACGCTTTCTTTCTAGTGTCGACAGTGATATCTGCTGCGAATAAGTAGATTTCAAAGTCAGCCACCCATGTCTCCCAACGAGTGGCAACATTCCCACCCGCATGAGGATCAAATGCTAATAGTTTCGTGGCAAAATTCATAGCCGATGAACAAAAAAATGGGTAAATGAAAAAAGGTACAGTCAGCAGGTACTCACAGTTCAAACTACCCCACCAGTTGTACCACCAATCTCTGATAGCTTATTTGCGTACCGTCCTGCGCCAAAATGTTGTATCCAAACGAACACATTAAATCCAATATATAATTCCATTATCTATTGGAATTCACACAATCAATTTTTCCCATCTTTTCAAATCACTAATGTAAATATTTGAAATAAGACATGTCGGACTCATCTGGTAACAGTTGATTATAACAGTAATAATATAAATCGGATGGTAATCACTGCTTGTGGCATCCATCAAATGCGGTCGGCTTGGGCATGCAGAGCGAATGCTAGTAGGAAGACATCCCAAAACCCTCATGAATGGTGCGCCAGGTGGAAAGTGATTAAAAGGAAGACCCTGACTCCGATGGGTCGATGATGTGTAAAAGGATCTCAGAGCCACTGGTGTGAGAGAGAAGATGGAGAAGAGGCGACTGATCGCAAGGAGCAGTCTACTATGGTTGAGAAGGCACCGGTACCCAAAGGACCGTAGAGCGGAGAGTTGCGCATGCGCAAACAAAATATTCTAGTTACAATAACAGCTCCCCACTTTCCCTTTGAGAAATAACTACTCAGAGAAAATAAGGGAAAAAAAGTCGTCATGCAGCATGACCCCATGAGCGAATTTTTGAAGAAATCTTCGATTATTTCGATTTTTGACTGATTTTTCAACTTTGAAAATTTTGAAAACTTGATACATATTCTTATAGGAAATTTTACGCTGATTCCGAATATACCACATGTTAGTATGCTGAAAAAATTATTTCGCACAACAAATCGCAAAAAACAGGTATTTGAACACATCAAATTGAGCATAAAAAAGTCCAGTTAAGCAGCATGACCCAATGAACGAATTTTTGAAGAAATCTTCGACATTTCAGTCGCTATTGATCGTGTTGAGAAATTTTAGTTTATGATTTTGATAGACAAACATGGAATCAAATTATTTAAAATAATCAGGAGGTACTCTTACTTCCATAAGAGGAGTTCAATCTGAATTTGGACAATGTTTCATGCAAATATTACCGATTTTTACAACCAGCGAACTTTTTTTTGTAACGTTTTTTGACTGATTTTTCAACTTTGAAATTTTTGAAAACTTGATACATATTCTTATAGGGAAGGTTTTACGCTGATTCCGAAAATACCACATGTTAGTATGCTGAAAAAATTATTTCGCACAACAAATCGCAAAAAAAAAGGCTATTTTGAAATTACATTTTTGAAAATTGCATAGCAACCCGAAGATGTAATCCGATCATGCTGGCCAACGAACTTGAACTTTCGTTTTGTGTCCTTAACATTTTAAAATTTGTTTGAAGTTTCTAGCCCAGTTCTACGGGCAGTTATCGTCTGGAATGACACATACATATATACATATATACATACATATATAAATACATACATACATTAAAAAAATGCGTTAAACTTCAGAATATGATTCAGAATAGCCTGAAACGGATTTCTGCATAAAATTTTTTCAAAAATTCACATTCTATAAATTTTGAGGCGAGAGCAATAGCTTAATTTTCTTCAAAAATTCTCTAAAAGGAATTCATCGAGATTAGGAGGATTGGGGAGATTAATAAATTAATAAAAGAGTTTAACTGCTTCGTGAGTTAATGTGTAAATCTTGGTTTTAACGAGGTTGGGGAGATATACAGGTGTTACCATTCGATTCAGCATTAAGAGATACGTAGAAATCGACCCCAAACTCGTATTTTCATAGTTCAGTTTTCAAGAAAACCCAAGATTTCATTGAAAAAACTGTTTTTCAACATTAAAATATAGTTTTCTCCCCTAATTCGCCAGGAAAAATTATAATTGACAACACCATTGGAATGGGGAGACTTTGGCGCAGTTTTTAAAGCTCTTGCACCTTGAAAAAATACTGGTTTTCGTAGTTGAATTCCCGATTGAAAAAACTCGAGGCTTCCCAAATTAGGTAACATTTTCTTTTCAGAGGGATTTTTCTCGTCTCAAACCTTAGTTCTTGAAAAAGGTCAGGCATTTATTTGATGCTCTTTCCAACGATATCTTCAAATTTGAATTTACACAGCAAATTAAGGGAGTTATGATCGTTTTAGTGACAGAAGGTCGAAAACACGGAAAAATTTAAAAAAAGTCCAGTCATGCAGCATGACCCCATGAGCAAATTTTTGTGAATTTGATTATTTCGATTTTTGACTGATTTTTCAACTTTGAAATTTTTGAAAACTTGATACATATTCTTATAGGAAATTTTACGCTGATTCCGAATATACCACATGTTAGTATGCTGAACAAATTATTTCGCACCACAAATCGCAAAAAACAGGCTATTTTGAAATTTTTGACTACATTTTCCAAAATTTCAACCCGAAGATGTAATCCGATCATGCTGGCCTACGAACTTGAACTTTCGTTTTGTGTCCTTAATATTTTAAAATTTGTTTGAAGTTTCTAGCACAATTCTACGAACAGTTATCGTCTGGAATGACACATACATACATACATACATACATACATACATAGAAAAATGCGTTAAACTTCAGAATATGATTCAGAATAGCCTGAAACGGATTTCTGTATAAAATTTTTTCAAAAAATCACATTCTACAAATTTTGAGGCGAGAGCAATAGCTTAATTTTCTTCAAAAATTCGCTAGAAAATTAAATTACTGGAAAACTAAGCGTTTTAAAAGGAATATCTAGGAGGAATTTTCGATCAGAAATGAGCTGTAGAATAGACCCCTGGCCGGTGGCCCAGTCTTAACGTTTACACACTGAACAGGTATAGGTTGAGTTCTTTTCATTCTTGAGAATGCGATATGGTGATCGAAAGTCCACCTTGACCAGCAAATGCGTGGGACGACCAACCTTTGCCAATTCCATACAAACAGGTCTCCAAGTGTTGTTAAATATTTTCAACGAGAAATCGCAGTTGGCTTAGTGTCCCTGATCGCTTCGGAAGTGAGGCCATATTATGTCGGTGGAGTCCACACTGTGCCAATCCGCTCTGTCGAGCTATGACATCCAGCAAGACGGGGCTGGGCGCGGGGGGCGCCCCAAAGCCCTCGCGATTGACACGTCGTCGTGGCGTCCGGCCAACTCACTTTGACGCTTCGTAACATCTGCCGTCATTTTTTCTCCTTTCTTCCTTAGAAACATACATAAATTTCGATAAACATAATAGAGCTCTATAGGTACTTTTTTGTACAGAATTTATAATAAGACCACTACATTAGTAATAACAACAGATAATTATACTAGGAGGTAGGTAATAGCGTAAAAACGTTTTTAATCCAGCAATTTTTTAATTTAAACTCTAATTTAAATAATATAAAAACGATCCAAACTTGAACACAAGATCGTACATATGTAGGTAACATTCGTAAAATAGTCAATTACACCTAATTAGTCTTTTAGTTTTTATTTGTAACCTTAGTCTTTTGGCGTAGGATCACATAGGGGTTCATATTAGCAAAACCTGAACAACAAACCAACAAAATTAGAAAAGTAATTGACTAAAGAGCGCCCAAGTGGCGTTGCACTATACCAGGCAAATCAGACAAAATGTTGCAAAGTGTTAATGAGATGGTAAGTTCAGTATATATAGGAAGGTATATAGATACCTATATAAATAACTTTTTCGAATGAATAAGCTTACCTAGTCAACAAAAACTATTTTTAAAATGTAGAACGGTACCTAGGTACGTGCTGTTTAATAGCTAACTATGTTAATAAGGTAGGCAAGTTTAACAAAGTAAGTAGGTACCTATTAACGTACTTTTATGAAGGCTGGAATTGAAATTATAAATTCACCAAATTTAACGACATGTTCTGTCAATGGAAAAAGATGGTGACTACGGAAAAACCTCCTTTAAAGTAAATCTAACTAGTAATAAGGTATGGTCCACCATCGTTGGACAGGAACCCAACACCGAAACTAAATTATCAGTATAGCTATGCTTAAATTGTGTAATTATGTACTAGATTTAAAAGAAGTAGGTACATTTATGACATCACCCAGGGAGACTCTGAAAAATATTGACTGGGAAACCTGAGAGTAGAACCAAAATTATACTCGTAGAATAAAGCATTGAAAGGCAAACAACAAGGGGATTTTGAAAGATAATTCTCATTAATTTAATCATTATTTGAAAGCATATTCAAATAACACTAAATAAAAGTAATAAACTATTAAAATAAATATATAAAATTAAGAAGCAATAGTAAGTAAACTAATACTCTCAACATTCAGTACCTAGTAAAAAAAAAGGTTGGTACTTCAAGAACCAACGTGACTTGAAAATTCGAAAAAAAAAAATTCCGAGTCTACCTAAAGGTAGCGGAAGCATTGTTCCACTTTCAGGAGAAAAAAAACTGTTGGTCTCGAAATCCAAAATTTCCCCTAGCATTTTACGTTATAGACCATTCTGAACAACTTTGGTTCCGTGTCTATCTTGTGTCCGCAAATCCTTGTAACAACCTTATTTTCCACAGTTTTCATCCAATTTGGATGAAATTTTAAGGGATCATGTGGGCGTAGACAAGGTGTATGTAGGTGGTCCCCCTATCAGTTTCACCATTCTTGACTCAATACATCACTTTGCGCATGCGCAAATTTAAATTCTACCAAGCACCATTTTCTCTTGCCCTAGTCGTTTGATCTCGCTCAAATTTGGATCATAGTTGGGAGACAACGATTTGATCATCCCATATAAATTTCAACGTTATGGTATCATTAATAGCTACTGCGCATGCGCCAATGCAAAATCCTTGTAACGACCCTAATTTCCACAGTTTTCATCATCTTATTTTGATGAAATTGTCTGGCAGTGCGCGGTGTGGGTTAGGTTGAAGATGGTCCCACATCAATTTCATTTTCGCCAAACAATTTTTCCTCAGTTCCCTACTTTTGGCCCTCCTATCCCCCCTTTCATTCAAGTCACATAAAAGCTTTATATCCTTTTTCCGTTGCTGGTACTTTGAATGTTCTTTCAGCTTATTTTCCTTCCTCAGTTCGGGTTCATTTCTTCGCCTCTCTCTTCTCTCGCGTTCTGCATCTCTTTCTCTCTCTCTCTTTTTTTTAAGTACCTCTTCACTCTAAATGCCTGACTTCCTTCTACCACAAGCCGTTTTTCCAGTGGAAACAATGTCGAATTTATTTTTTTATTTGCGGTCTAGTCAATAGAAAACTACCAACAAGCAAATTGCCACATGTGGAAAGAACCCTCCCATCTGATGGCGAATTAGTATTAAAATGCTTCCCCAAGTTGATGGTCATGCAAAATTTTTTGTTTTAAATTTTCCCCTCATACATATGCACTTGATTGTGTGGATAAAAACACTGAATGGTATCTATAATTATTGCTGGAAAGTTTGAAAATGCAGTGGAATTATATTACCATGCAGCTAATGCAATTACCGTGGATTTTAATAAACCCATGGTAATAGCTCAATTTCAGACATGGTAATTGAAAATCGTTGTTTGAGATCGATTTTCAACCCAATAAATAACTTCAGTAACAAAAACTTAGACGTATTTTGAAAGAGGAGAACGAAAGGAAGAGGATGGAGGGAAAAAAAATATGCTAAAAATGTTCCCTAGTCATCAATTTGACACACATGGTAATAGCAAATGAAAAGGTACGCTCCTGACTGCACTCCTTTCGACGTGGCGGTCCACCAGCAACAGCGTTGGGTGAGGGGAAAGGGTCCTGTCCCCACCTCAACAATACCTTAATGATATATTGTTCTACACAGATTGTTTAATAGGCCAGGAGTTTTAACATGGTGAAAAGCGCTATTACATTAAACTGAGCTTATATTTCGCTTCCGAGTAGCGGAAGCATTGTTGTCATTTTCGAGAGCGAAAAAAATTTTAGGTCTCCAAAATCTAAATTTCCACTCGCATTTTACGTTTTAGACCTTTCTGAACAACTTTGGTTCCGTGTCTGTCCGTCTGTGTGTGTCGTGTGTCCGCAAATCCTTGTGACAACCTTATTGCTTCCGAGACTGCAAGGCAGCGGAAGCTCTGTTTTCACTTTTGAAATGAAAAAAAATTTTTTGCTCAAAAATCAAAATTTCCACTCGCATTTTGCGTTTCAGAGCCTCCTGAACAAATTTGGTTCCGTGTCTGTCTGTCTGTCCGTCCACATTTCCTTGTAACAGCCATAACTTCCACAATTTTGATCCGATTTTAACCAAATTTTCAGGGATTGTGCGGGTTAAGCTCTAGATGGTCCCTATCAACTTCATCATGATCGAATCAACGGTAGCTTCTGCGCAGGCGCTAACGTGAATTCCTTGTGACGGCCATAACTCGGTCAATGTTGAACGGATTTCGGTCAGATTTTCAGGGATGATGTGGATAAGGTCCCTTGAGGTCCCATAAGACAATCATCATAATTGCATTAGCGGTACGCTCTGCGCATGCGTGAACGAAATATTCTTGTTACGGTCCTTGCAACAGCCGTAATTTCCACAATTTTGATGAGATTTTCTTCAAATTTTTAGGGATCGTGAGGGTATAGCTCTACATGGTCCCCTATCAGTTCCGTCATGATCGAATCAACGGTAGCCTCTGCGCAGGCGCAAACAAAATTTTCTTGTTTCTGTCATAACTCAGGCAATTGTGAACGGATTTCGGTCAGATTTTCAGGGATGATGCGGGCAAGGTTTTTCTTGAGGTCCCGTATCACATTATTCGCGATCATCAGCAACGGTACGCTAGGAGCATGCGCGAAACAGATTTTGTTCAAATTTTCAGAGATGATCCCGGTAGAGTCCCTTGAGGTGCCATACGAATCGTACGGTACTACCAGTGATTGTGCCCATCATGCCGGGAATTTATTTGCAGGGAATATTCCCGGCCGGGAATTAATTTTTTAATTTTTTCTCCTCCTTTTTAAATATTTGCTACTCCATATATGGAATACCGAAATCCATGTGAAGGTCACGAGGAAGCTCGTGTGCCATTTCCTTGGCGGTGTATTCCAATTTGGATAAAACTTTCAGGGGATGTGCGGGATAGAGGGTAGACGGTCCCCTGTCAGTTTTTTCGTTCTTGGCTCAATACCTCACTCTGCTCATCCGCAAATGTAAATTCAACCAAGAATAATTTTCTCCCGCCCTAGTCGTCCGATCTCACTCAAATTTGGATGACAGTTGGGGGATGACAATTTGATCATGTTACATCAATTTCAACATGATTGTATCATTAATAGCTACTGCGCATGCACCAATATGAAATCCTTGTAAGAAGCTTATTTTTCACAGTTTTCATCCGATCCGGATGAAATTTTCAGGGAATGTGTGGGCTAGGGGGTAGACGGTCCCCTATCAGTTTCATCATATCAATCAATACTTCACTGTGCGCACGCGCAAACGTATATTCCATTATGCGCTATTTTTCACGCCCTGTTCGTCCGATCTCGTTCAAATTTGGATGATACAGGGTGGTGCAGAGGAAACGCATGTTTTTTAATATTGAATTACTGGGACACAATGGGTTGAAAATAATAAAAACAAGTATGAAATGATAGGTTTTTTAATACAGTTTTTGAAATTACATACCATATTTAAGTTCGGAAAATAATGACTTTGAGATGACGTCCTTCTTGCTGGATACAAATTGGGATCCTCTTCTGAAAATTACGGACGGCTCTCTCCAATATTTCATTCGGCACGGCTTCAATTTCCTGACGAATGGAATTCTTAAGGTCATCGAGTGTGCGAGGGTTGTTGATGTACAATTTTGATTTCAAATGTCCTCACAAAAAGAAGTCACATATCGACAGGTCGGGTGAGCGAGGGGGCCAGTGAACATCACCAAATCTTGAAATCACATGTCCTGGGAACATTTGTCGAACCACTTCCATGGATGCTCTCACCGTGTGAGCTGTGTCACCATCCTGCTGAAACAAAATGTCAAGTTCACTTGAAGCATTTCAGGTTCTGGACGAAGGAAGTTTTTTAACATTTCAACGTAGCGAGCTGATGTAACAGTAACTGCTATTCCTTCCTCTTCAAAGAAATAGGGTCCAACAATCCCCAACTTTGAAATGCAGCACCACACTGTTACCTTTAAACTGTGCAGAGGTCATTGGTGTAATTCTTGTGGGTTCTCCGATGCCCAATACCAACAGTTTGAAATGTTAGAGAGAGCCGTCCCTAATTTTCAGAAGAGGATCCAAATTTGTATCCAGCTTTAAGGACGTCATCTCAAAGACATTATTTCCCGAACCTAAATATGGTATGTCATTTCAAAAACTGCATTAAAAAACCTATCATTTCATACTTGTTTTTATTATTTTCAACGCATTGTGTCCCAGTAATTCAATATTAAAAAACATGCGTTTCCTCTGCACCACCCTATAGTTGAGGAATGACGATTTGATCATCGCATATCAATTTCATCATGATTGTACCATTAATAGCTACTGCGCATGCGCCTATTTAAAATCCTTGTAACAACCTCAATTTCTACTGTTTTCATACGATTTCGATGAAATTGTCAGAGAATGAGCGGGTTAGGTTGTAGATGGTCCCGTACCTATTTCATTGTTTTCAACTCATCAGTTCATTCTGCGCTTGCACAAACTAAATTGCATTGAATATCATTTTTCGTTTCTTAATTGATCAATTATGACGTTTCACGCTACTTCTTACGATACATTCATGATTCTTATATACGAGGTAGCCATGTGCCACACCCAACTTGGCAGTCGTTTTATTTTCCTTTAAGTTGCCCGAATCGTCCAGGATGTGTCTTCTTAGTCGTGATGCCGTGAATGGTACAAATCTTCTTCGAAACTCTCATTCGGGAGGCATGTGTTTTGCAGTACAAATTACTGTACCTATTGCCTGTGTAAAACATTATTGTGGAATTGCAAGCCGTAAGGCGCGATGCACACTGGAGAAACGCGTTTCATGATACCGGTCAGTAAAACGTGAAACTGTAGTTGCTTGAAACCGTTGGATAAGATAACAATGTGTTTCATGAAACTTTAGTGCCATCCATCAGTCTCGTAAAACCAGGTTCCTTGAAACATGAAGAAACGGTTTCATGTGACTTCAGTTTCACGTTTCGAGGGGTTAAATTCATCTTCATTTCTCGGGTTTTAAAAATAATTCGCCTGTATTGAGTGGAATTTCAGTGAAAAATGGCAATATCGTTTCAAAGGAAGCAGGCAGAAGCAATGGAAAAGCGCCAGTGTCTATATGATTTCCACCTCAAGAAGAACAGCAACACAGACAAGATGCTCGATGTAGATTCACTGAAGTCCGCAGCACTATTTCAAGGAGGTCCCTGGATCAGGATCCAACCCACCAGTAATATTAGTCGAAGTTCGGGCTGAGGGTTTCGCTTCCGTAGCAGTCAGCAAGTTGCGGTCCCTAGGAAGAAGGAGCGTCCACGAGGCGCGCCCACCCCCCTTCCCCGTCGTCATACTTCCAAAGAAAAAGTTGAAACTCTGAACAAGAGATGAGGACAATGGCCAACCTAATTGGTGCTGTAGGGGCCCCCGCATTGTTATGGCCACGTCGTCCACCCCTCCAACCACCCCGCAATGTCCACTTCCACAACAACCGACTCGTCCTCTCCTTTCCTTCGATTCCTTCATTATATTAGTTAAGTAACGATTCGATAATATTCCTTTCCATCCTCATCATCAAACCCCAAAAAGTCTGCCAAGTCGGGTGGAGAGTATAGCGTCCTCACATATTGTAACACGGACGCACAGAATTAGTTGAAGAACGAATCGAAATGATTGATAAGTCGACGTTATAAGAATTTAACGTTTCTGGATGCGCACAGACTACCATAATTCCAAAGTCAATGAAATTTACACGGGAACGTCTAGGGGCTAAACCGCACAACCCTTGAAAATTTCATAAAAATCGGTCCATTCAGTCTCGGAGTTTTGTCTGTCGATCAATTTTAGTTTTGCGCATGCGCTATAGTTACTACTGAACCAATAGCGATATAATTCATAGGAAATTTTCCTGAAACATAACCATATACCCCCCGAGTTTGAACGAAATCGGACCAATAAATGATAAGAAATCGGCGTTATAATATATTACCGTTTGCGCATGCGCACAGACCACAATTTATGTGACGGCATCGAAAGGTGACCGTCCAGAAGCTATTCCGCACTATCCTTGACAATTTCATCAAAATCGTTCCATTAGACTAGGAGTTTTGCCTGTATCAATCGATATTAGTTTCGCGCATGCGCAATGGTTATTACTCTACCAATCGCGATATACTTTATATGATATTTTTCTAGAACTACCTGGAACACAGGGATTCTGCCAAACCAAAATGCAACAATTTTTGTAAGTGTAGTACATTCTTATCATTTCTATACACTGCACTTTTATTATATAATTTCAATAAGACTAGTAAGGTATCTACCATAAAACCAAGTCTGCTACTACATGCTTGTATGATCTGCTATTCTCAGGTTCGCAAGGTAAATTTGAAGCGGAATATATTCATGAAATTACACAAAATCATTACGTATATAGTGTGAGGATCATCATAAACTTTGTGGAACAAAAAATTATAGATACAACAATAAGAGACAGACTTTCAATCATTTCGACTCGTAGTTTGTTCTTCAACTAATTCTATACGTCCATGTTACAATGAGTGAGGAAGGTATGCTGCCCACCCAAATTGTCAGACGTTTTTAGTGTATTGGGCTGTCGCCCAGTGCCCGTCTATGAAGTCGAAACAGCGATCTAATCAAACCTTGTTTGCTGTCGACAACCGTTCCCTATTGCATGTTGCTGTGCATTAACCAACGGTGGACACATCGCTCGGTCCTTAACGCCAACTTCGCCGGGTCAGAAATTTTCGATTGGAAGCCCAGCTTGATGGTCTCGTTAACTCCGTATAATTTCCTGTGTCCACGCCGGCCCCTCCGCTCCACACAAGTTGTTCCTCCCGTCTATCACCGCGAACTGATCGTGTAAACAATCCTCGGAACTAGTTGGGGCGCCTTCACCCTTTCCCGATGGACAGTACGAGTTCACTGGAGTCCACCGCCCCTCAGCAGTCCAGTGGCGGCAAAATCCCCCAAAACTGAAACTGGTGCTGTAATTCACTTTACCGATAATCTAGTTGATGAAATGGATGTAGAATGATACCGTCATGACCAGATTGCCCCATACGTTCATTTCGAAGGGGCAGAACTATAAATTGATATCATACAGTCTTTGAGCTCAAGCCTAGTCGACGATTTCATACAGCGTCGTTGGCCTAAAAGCCTGAAAATCGACGCTGATGGATCAATTCAAAAAGAAAGGGTGAGTTGCGCCTTTGTCGTCCGCGCTCGAATCTCTCGTGGTTTTCAACTTTGGAACCAGGCGTCCATTTATTCCGCAGAGTCATATGCTATCATGGAGGCTCTTCATTATATGCCCAAGAGGTGAGGCCATATTAGCGAGTGTGGTCATATTCACAGACTCAAGAAGCGTAACTTCGAAACTCGAAAACCTAACTCCTAAATCAAAGCACTCTAAAATGTAAGCCTCTATATTACATACTCTGTGCGCACTTAAAACTCTGGGAATCCGAGTTGTGATTTGTTGGGTCCGTGGACACCGTGGTATATCCGGAAATGAAGCATCGGATCTTAAGGCTAATAGTTTCATTCTACTCCGCAGCCTGCAAATCTCACGGCCGCAAGCCATGCAATATGGTCGTATGCGAATTTTCGTACTATATTATGTTACATTGTTTTAAACATATTTAAGGACTTTGAGGGAAAAGAAATTATGAACTACCAATTTTATGGCAAAAAAATCGGTCTAAATAATTTTCTGCGATTCAAAATGAGATTTAAGATTTTCAACTTTTTTGCAGTTTATATCGATTTTTTAGCACAAGTTAATGAAATTTAAGTACATTTTCAGCATAATTTTGTCATATATTGTTTTATGTTCTATTTTATAATTATTAAACTTTATTTCAGCTATACTCTGATAAAAAATATGAATTTTACAATTTTCAGCCGTTTTTGCTATTTTTAGAGATTTTTTTAGCACTTTTAGCGAATTTTCTTAGAAAATAAAGCTATTGCAATGGCTCCAAAAATTTTAAAATAAAAATTTTCAAAAATTTTCTTCATGTTTTGAGGCATTCTGAAATGATTCCTGGATTTTAACGCTTATATATATATATATATATATATATATATATATATATATATATATATATACATATATATATATATATATACATATACATATATATGTATGTGTCATTCCAGACGATAACTCTCGATAGAATTGAGATAAAAACTTCGTTCTTTCGCCAAAAAATCAAGCATTTCAAAAGAAAGGATGAGTTCGTTGGACAACACTTTTTGAGCACATTAAATTGGTCAAATTTCAAAAAATGTACTTAAAAAATCACTAAAAAAGGCAAAAAACCGCTAAAAATTAACAAATTTCTATTTTTAGCAGAATGCTACTCGAAAAAAATTAATCGAACATGAACTAGGACATTTAAAAATTTAAGCACAAAATTGTACTGAAAAATGTACTTAAATTTCATTAAAATAAGCTAAAAATCGATAGGAACACTTGAAAAAATTGTAAAAATCCACAAAACCGTTTGTTCATTGGAATATTACTGACAAAAAGTTAGTTTGCTATAAAATGTATAATAAAATTTTTATTTGTCCCCAAAGTGCTCAAATTTCAACAGAATTTAACATAAATGTAATACGACCATTTATGAAAATTCGCTCATACGATCATGCTGCATGACTGGAACTTTTGAAATTTCACCAATTTAACGTGAATGCTGGCCAACGAACCAGTCCTTTCGTTTGGAAATCTTGATTTGTTGACGCAAGAACGGAATTTGTATCTCAATCCTAAGGAGAGTAATCATCTGGACGGATACACACACACACACACTCAATGGAGAAATTATTCAAAAATAAATTTTTCAAAAATTTTGATTTTTAAAATTTTTGAGCTATTGTAATAGCTTCATTTTCCACGAAAATTGGCTAAAAGGATTTCGACGAATATCAATCAGGGAACATACAGATATAAGTCATTGTTTTCACTTGTAGACATGAAACCATGGTTTAGTAATGTTAACGAGGTGAAACTAAAAGCCTGTGTGTGTGTGTGTGTGTGTGTGTGTGTGTGTGTGTGTGTGTGTGTGTGTGTGTGTGTGTGTGTGTGTCTGTCGTCTGTAAGTCTGTTTTTTTTTTATTTTTCGTAGTTTTTCAAGGTTCATATTTAAGTATACACGTAACGACTGTATGTACACTACATTGAGATATGTATGAAGGCGCTACAGGGTTGTTTCTAGAATTAACCAACCATTGTAATCGACCAAGAAAAACTTTTTTTAATCCCTCCCTTCAAGATTTGTCGGTTCCCACTTAAGAATAGGTGGATTCCATAAATCTAATAAATTGAAAACCGTCCAAATCTTTTTTCCGAAACTACTAGACCAAAAATCTTACAATGGCTGGGGATGTGTCTGCAACATCGGCATCATTTTCGATAAACCTTGAGCGGTGAAATTTAAGGAGTGAAAAGTAAAAAGTTCCAGTCTGATCACAGCACGATCGTATGAGCGAATTTTTGTAAATTAACGTACCTACCTACTATATTATGTTAGATTGTTTTGAAAATTAAGGACTTTGAGGGAAAAGAAATTGTTAACTACCTACCAATTTTATGGCAAAACTCGTGCTAAATAATCTTCTGCGATTCAAAAAGAAATTTTGGATTTCTAACTTTTCTGCAGTTTTTATCGATTATTTAGCACATTTTAATGAAATGTAAGTACATTTTTCAGCATAATTTTGTAAATAAATTGTTTAATGTTCTATGTTAAATAAACTTTATTTGAGTAATATCCTGCTAAAAAATATAAATTTAACAATTTTAGTCGTTTTTTGCTATTTTTAGTGATTTTTTCAGAATTCTTTTTGAAATTTGACCAATTTAAAGTGCTAAAAAATGCTGGCCAACGAACTCGTCCTCTTGTTTGGAAAGCTTGATTTTTTCGAGCAAGAACGGAATTTTCATCTTAATTCTAAGGAGAGTTATCGCCGGGAAGGACATGCATTTATATATTTATATATATGAAAAAGTGTTAAACTTGGATTCGATTCAGAATGTCTCAAAACGGATTTCAGTGAAGAAAATTTTCGAAAATTTTGATTTGATTGTTTTCGGAGTCATTGCAATAGCTTTATTATTTACGAAAATTCGCTAAAACAACCAGTGCGAAACTTCACACTTCTTCCCCAACTTCTTTAAATGAAGCATTCTTGTCCGACTATTTATTAACTATACCTACGAGTATAGATACTCAATTCACGAGTTGTCTCTTTTAGTAAATAAATTTGAAATCCAGTAGGTAGGTACATACTTTATCTTCTTGCTGAACGTAGGGAAATAGCTTTACGAACGGCAGGAAACGACAAAAAATGACCCAAATAGCATGTCAGTTGGGAAATTTGAAGTTAATAGGCGAAAAGTTCGAAAAATAGCAAAAACCCAGGTTTTTTCACCCATTAAATGTGAAGCTAAAAAGTGCCAGTCATGCAGCATGAACGTATGGTTTTTTGCAGTTTTTATAGATTTTTTTTTTTATAGATTAGATTTAGAAACTTGAATTTCCTATAACGTCGGTTTCTCATGGCCTATCTCTCCGATTACCGCCTCCGTTCAACCCCTTTCGTATTGAAACTAGTGAAAAATGTTCCAAATAAGACCGAAGTTTTAATGTAATAAAATGAGATTCACGAAAACCAGAACAACCAGCGTAAACACCAAGATTTATCAATGTCACCCCCTCCACTCACCCTTTTCCATTTCACCCTTCGACTCATTCCCTTTCCAATTTGAAAGTTGTGGAAAAAAATGAATCACTAAAATCAGATGAGAATAGTATAAACAATCCGATTTATCAGTATTACCCCCTCCGCTCACTCTTCCGTAATGAAATTTGGCACACTTCATCATTCCACCTTACATCATTCAGTTATACATAGCAGCAAATCGTAGGTGTATTGCGGGTTACATCACCAAAGCAGGCCTCTGTCTAATTGTGTTTAGTATCCACCTCTAATTATTCCTGTTCACCTTTTCGACGCGGCTGTTTCTCGATGCCGCTAACCCCCTTCCGTTCTATACCGAAAGTTTATACGCCGCTGTTCATCGGCTCCAGTATTCCCTATTTTATACACGGTTATTCTTCGATGCGGTTGAACACTACATTGAGATATTATTTGAAAAACCTCCTATTAAAAAGAGGCCAATAAAATGAATAAATAATAAAATGCGTGCTCAGGCATTAGACTTTGATGAACTTTCTATTCTCATAGTCACATTCCAAGATTCATTGGCGCCTACAATTTTTAATATATTTTGTTTAAATACTCATAAACTTGATACTCAACTCCTCATGACGAGAGAGTGAGTAATTGTCCAGTTCCTAGCTCTGTTTTTTACCGACTCTCAATCGGTTTGTCTAATTTTCCCGCAGTTTTCTTAGATGGTCCGCTATGGTCGGGCCCCGAAAATATGTATACCAATTTTTTTCGAGTTCAATATGATCCCATTGACCACCATGAATCTTGAACCACGAAGAAGCGCGATTTTTTCAAAAAATGCCCATCTTTAGATAAAATCAGACTTTTTCTTTCTTTTTGGTCTGCCTCAATTCTGACAAGACCATCATATTCTGCTTCTGTTTCAAAAAACTTAGTGAAAAACATAAGGTATATCAAAAGTATAACGAAATAGGAACCTTAGAGGCCTGTGCGCCCAATATCGCGCATGTTGGGAGCAAAGCGGAATGATTCTCTATTATTTTGGACGATTTTTAGCCCTGGCAGGATGTGTGATGTTTCCCTCTGATAATGGAGTGAATGTTGGCCGGAGACCAGAACGTCGTAGGTTTATTACGGCTATGAGGACACCTGACCGCTCTGCGGTCCAACCCAGCTGACCACCGCTGGCCCCTAGAGATGTCCAGGGACCATTCAGTTAGTCGCAGGGTATAACTGAGAGATAGATAAAGCTCCCTCAAGGATGATCTCAGATCTCTGTTGGAGTCCGAGGCTCAGTAATTAATATTGAATTCGAGTGTTGTCGAGCCTATTCTCCGTAATTTATTATTTAACCCACAAGCACTTGCGTACGCTGAAAATTGCGGTACTTTTGTTCTCAGTGGCAGAAACCCTTCCATAGCACTTATCCAATGCCACCCATGAATTTGCCAGTTGGACAGTATGACGAACGATAGCGCCACTGTTTATTTTATTTTATTTATTTTATTTTTTTTATTTTTTATTTTATTTATTTTATTTTATTTTATTTTTTTTTTTTCAGCCTCTGGTTAGTGTAGTAATATAGGTTCTGCCGATTAAATTAAACCTTTTACAAAATGAATCAAACCTTTTGCCAAATGATTTAAACATTCGGTAAAAATAATTCACCCTTTTTCCAAAATAATTGAAACTTTTCCCAATACAATTAAACTTTTTTCCAAAATAATTAAACCTTCAGCCAAAACGATTGAACCTTTTCCCAAAACAATTAAATCTCTTGCGAGAAAATAAGGAATTGTATGCATAATAATAGCAAAACAGTTTAATGTTGAATATTAGAAACTACAGAAAACATGATAAATAACAAAAGCATGGTGAACAATGCTTGGGTCAACGAACAATGTACACAATTTTAGCCCTCCCACAAATTTTTTGGCTTACGTTTCAAGAGACTTAGATTCTAAAAAAAAGTTTTAGTCATGCAGAATGATCGTATGACCGAATTTTCGTAAGTTAACATATTATATTAAGTTAAATTGTTTGAAAATTTGAGTTTTTTGAGTGCAAAGAAAATGTCAACCATTATTATTATGGCAAAAAATGTATTCTAAATAGATCTGCTATTGAAAAAGAGCTTTTGGGTTTTTCCCTTTTTTTGAAGTTTTTATCGATTGTATAGCAAATTTTAATGAAATTCAAGTAGGTACTTTTTTCAGCAGAATTTTTAATATAGGTTTTTTAATGTTCTACTTTATATTAAATGTAAAGTAGAATAAACATTATTTCAGCAATATTCTGCTAAAAAAAGAATTTAACAATTTTTAGCTGTTTTTAGCCATTTGTAGTGATTTTTTAGCACATTTTTTGAAATTTGACCAATTTCATGTGCACAAAAAGTGCTGGCCAACGAATATCCGCTAGCTTTCGTTTAGAAAGCTTGATTTTTTGGCGCAAGAACGGAATTTTTATCTCAGTTCTAAACAGAGTTATCGTCAGATGAGGGCTCTCTTCAACATTGACGGACTTATGAGTGTAACAAGAAAATCACATTCGCGCATGCCCAGAACGTACCGCCGATTTAATCATGAAGAGACGAATAGGATAACATCTAGGGCTAAACCCACACTATCCCTGGAAATTTCATTGAAATCCAATAGAAATTGTGGAAGTTATGGCTGTTGCAAGGAAATGTGGATAGACAGACGAACGGACGGACGGACAGATGGACGGACGGACAGACACAAACCTAATTTATTCAAGAGGCCGTGAAACGCAAAAAGCAAAAAAAAAAAAATTTGCATTTCGAAAGTGAAAACAAAGCTTACGCTACCTTGCAGACTCGGAAGCAATAATAATAATAAAATAACTAGTAACTAGCGCAATAAAAAATTTACGCTAAAAATTATGCTGAAAAAAGGACTTAAATTTCCATAAAATGTACTACTAACAAGATTGCATAGGGAAATCGTTACATAGTTATTTCTTTGCACTCAAAGTGTTCAAATTTCGAAACAACAACATAAATATAATAAAATAATTTACGAAAATTAGCCCACACGATCATGCTGCTCTAATAGAACTCCCAGATTCGAGATTCTGCATCAGAAGTTTGGTTTTGTATGCCAGTATGCAATCAATATTCCGGGTATAACGATACCGCTAATAGCGATATTTCGCATAATTTTGCGAAAGTTGTCACCATTTCATATTATGACATGGTAATAAAGGTCCTTTAATTTTTTTCTAAGTTGAATAGATGTCATGGAATTACTAGCACCTCACGCCCCCTGCGCCTTCAAGGAACCGAACTCGGAGTTTCAGACCGTATTCCGGCTAGAGAGAAGGGAGGAATATTTCGTGAATTTCCAGAATACCGATTGTCTTGAAGATGAGCGAACCTTCTGTTCCGTGTTTACCTGACGCTGTCAACCTTTCTTCGATCGAAACTGTTGGTTGTTTTCTCAACTGTTCAAATGAAACTTGAAATTCAGTGATTCCCCCTCGCCATTTACATACTTAATAGTCGCTTAAGTTAAGGCGGCTCCACACATTCGGAGTTCGTCCCGCGCAGTGCCTGCATCAGGAGAGAGACGAGCTACTCGAAGCTGCTCGCGATGGACGACCAAATAATAAATAATAATAATGCAGCATTACCATATCAGCTAATTTTCGTATTAGGTATATTTATATTCAATTTTTGAAATTTCAGTAGGTACCTATTTAATGCAAACAATTTTTTCCAAATAATAATCTGCATTTCGCTTTATTTTTCCTCTAAACCTGAGTACATAAAAGGTGTTATCCACTTATATATTACGTATGTATCATCTTGAAATACATACTTCTGTGGAGATGAACTTGACTTTTGTTTTACT
This sequence comes from Adelphocoris suturalis, assembly GCA_030762985.1. NCBI lineage: Eukaryota > Metazoa > Arthropoda > Insecta > Hemiptera > Miridae > Adelphocoris > Adelphocoris suturalis. The sequence continues at coordinate 421,046 of CM061051.1, read as the reverse complement.
TTTATTGCATGACAGGAACTTTATATTTCATTCCAGATTTCCGACACAACTACTCCCATTCAAAAGCTCTGAGAAATCTCAATTTGGATGAAATTTTTCAGAAATTGTGTGGGTTATCTTCTATATGGTCCCCTGTAAATTTCATTGCAATCGGATCAATAATGACGTGTGAGCAAGCGCAAACGTGAATTCCGTAAAACGTCGATTCCTTATAATCAATGGGTCCGATTTTGTTCAAACTCGGAGGTTAGTTGATTAAGCGTATCAGGAAGATGCTCTATGAGTTTTTTGCACCCTATGTGTTTGGAGGGCAGAAGCGAAGGGGTTTTTTCTCCGTAAAAGTAAAATCTGTTCACTTTGATTCATTTAACTTCTATGCCATTGGGATCTCCTGTAAACCTCAGTACTTTAGGAACAAAGGCACTCACTTGAGTCATGTAAAGAAGAACGAGCTTAGATTCATTTCATATCAGTATGAATATTTCATTGAACCGGAGAGGCAGCACAGCATTACGATCAATCAGCTCAAATTGCAATCAAAAGCAAGATTAATGAATAGATCGAATCCACTATCAATACTTAGAATTTCATTCTCATAACGCTTTATAGTGGTATTAGAGGTTATAGAGGTATATATACTGTTACCGAATGTAAATTCGACAAGCTCACTCGGCAGAACTATTCGGGATTTAAGTTGGCCTGAACGCGAAACGAGCAACGTCGTATTTCCTTTCATGTTCCGTTGCGAGTTAACGGATGCGTGACCGCTATAACATGCTATTACTGAGAATCGGTTTCAAGATTATGGGATGGGGGGAAAACCTTTTTTCTCGTATAGCGATATTCGTAGAAACAAATATAGCGCGAGGCTTCACTGGTTTCCAGTGTAGAACGGCATCGAAGAGTAACGGCGTCGAAAACGGGTGAGATACTAACATTCATGATGATGAACAACGGCGTCGAAATATATCGGCATATAAAATACGGAGTTATGTACAGTAGCGCATATCCGCGTCAAAAAACGAGACTTTTCATAAAGAGCGCTCAACCACTTAGAAAATTTGCCCCAAATAACGCATAACCGCTTATAAAAACAAAGTTTCAAAAGGGAAAGAAATAACGGCGTAGAAAAATATTAGCCACGAAGTTTAGGTACAAGTGTGTAACCGCGTCGAAAGACAGCCGCGTTGAAATGGATACTATAAAACCTTCTTTCTTCGTCGGGCGCAAGTGTTATTGGTGGTATGACTTTTTTCGCTCACTCTCATTACTCGCTGTTGAATTTTCTTGGAGGCATGACGTCTAACTCATCACTATCACAACATATCAAAATCTGGTTCAAATCGTAAAGTTAGGTCATAAGTTATTGATGATAATACATTTTTAAAGACTCCACTTCCAGTCGGATTTTGATGTAACTTGTCGAGCAGTAACTTAAAAGTATCAGTAAAACATAAGCAAACTGGTTCAAATCTCTCTACCTTATTTGAGCAAGATTTTGTGTTATGCCATACCTACATAAGGGAACTAGGAAACTTATCAACAGGACACTCATAAAAAAAATCGTAGAACCCCATTTTTGATCAGCTTCCCACGTGAAATGGACACTCGTCAAATTTTCATGAACGAGCGACTCATCGAAAAATGAAATCCAATAAATTTATCCGTTTAATTCAGTTATGAGTCAGTATACATTTTTTTCGACTAGAATCCAGCACTGTCGAGACATTTCTCAAAAACTACCTTGAAGGAAACTCATCGAAAAGGAGCTGACGGGAAACTCGTCAAAAATTTTGGTAGTAGTAGACGGATATTGGTCTACTTTGGGTCAACTACCTGCCATTGTTACCGCTCAACGCCACCATGAATAACCTACCTGGCCAAAAACCTAACCTTCCAAATAATAGCCGAGACGTACTTACCCTTCTTTATGATGACGAAAGGCTCCAATTACCTAGTCTCCATAATCTCATAAAAATTCTTCGATATCTTCACAAATATTAATTGCTCACCATGCTTGTGTAGGCGAGGACGTCGCAAAGGGCCGAAAGTCACGAGAAAAGCAATTTTTACATCAATTTTAAGGCCTTTTATGGTCCGTACGGTGTACGGACATAGCAGATTTGGAATCTACGCAACTCGAAACGTAAAATGATTGAGGAGGGGGGTTATAAAAAATGTTTCCTATACGATTACAAAGGCTTATTGTTGAAAATAGTAAACCAAAAGGGAGAACGAGAAGGCAGGAGAACATCGATGGTGACCTCCCACAAAAGTGATCCGATATGAACACGCTTCATCCTCGAGGTCGATCATCGCTGTTACCTCGGAGGTCTGAACATCGATGGTGAATAGCAATGGTGCGAATGTACTCAACTACTAACAACTCTGGTCTCACAATGATTTCTTACAGAGGTCAACATTGGTCTGAACGTGATGCGATTTATAGGAGAGTGTCTAGAGCCTACCTCTCATAAGCCCTGAAAACTTCGTCGAAATCGGATTATTTGCAGCAAGGATTTGGGTACCCTTCGTCAGGCAGAAAGACTAATAGACACGAGACCAAATTCGTTTATTAAGCTCTGAAACCCAAAAAGCAAATTGAAATTTTTGTTTTGGAGGACCATTTATTTTGTCTTCAAATGAGATCACAATACTTCCGCAACCGCAATTGGTTGACTCATTAAAAAAGTTAGCTTTTATGTTGAGCTAGATCGGACATGGAAGATAAAATCCTACTTAATAATAATAAAATAAGCTGAATGAGCAGCTTTCAATACCAAATGATTTAGACAATATTCGTAGAAATGTTTTTAGTACAGTAGACCTACTGTACTGAATAAAGTGATACCTAACTTTCTTATTACTTTTGAATTATGATATTTTTGGAACAACTTCGGTCCGCGAATCGTTGACCCAAACGTATTTGTTATTTGTGAACTAGAGGTCGGGCTTATCCCCTTAAATGATGCAAGCTGAGATTTACTTTACTAACGCTGTACAAAAGCCGATTACCTATTCTAAGAAAATCACCAACCAAAGTAGTACCATTCACAGTTGACTTTACCTGGCATGGCGTTTGAAGGCCTTCAAATCCGGTCACTTCCTTCACTTATAACGGTTGGGTCTGGCACACGGTGAAGCCTTCCGAAGGTTTGGTTTGATGACTTTCCTTTCGATGAGTTTCTCCCTTAAGAGCGTTTGACTAGTTTCCATATGGGACAGGACAGTCATCAAAAATAATTGTCAACTACTTTTCATCTTCTAAATTTATATCTGATTTCTATTTGAAATTCTTTTTGACGACTTTCCCTTCCATTCAGTTTTGACCAGTGTCCCACCCAAAGGGGAAACTCCTCAAAAAGCCTCAACCTCACGTTTTTGATGAGTTTCCATTTGATGAGTTTCTAGGGGCCCCCTACATAATACATAGCAGAAAAGCGTAGGCTGTGTATTGAGAGTTGCCTTCCCAAAGCATCCCTTTGTCTAGTTCTGTACAGTATCCATCCATCTTCACCTTTTCAATTTGTTCTTCGACGGCGCTAAACCTCTTTAGTTTTTAACAGCGGTTATTCTTCGACACAGTTGTACTCTATTGAATTTTCGTCTCGGCTACTTCTGAAAGTTTATACGCCGCTATTTTTCTACGCCAGTATTTTCTATTTTATATAAAGTTATTCTTCGACACAGTTGTACTCTACTGAATTTTCGTTTCAGCTCCTTCTGGAAGTTTAGTCAAAAGAAGTTTGTCAACAATGAACTAGAGCACTAAAAAATGTACTCACTAAATTATGGTGAAAAATGTACTTAAATTTCAGTAATATTTGCTGAAAAATCAATTAAATAGCCGAAAAATCGCTATACTTCCGACACCTGTTTTGAATCGTAGATTATGGTTAAGAACGAGTTTATTTGCCATAACATTTGTGGTTAACATTTTCTCATACGATCATGCTGCATGACTGGAACTTTTTTCTTTCTAAACAGAACCCCACGTACCCACCATTGAGCTCGCTCTCCCCTCTTTCCGCTTTGTTTGTCAGCAAATATTCCAATTAGGAAGGGATATCTTGAGTAAACAGCGAGGGAAACTGCGGAGAGCGGCTTTAAACTTTGTACTGTTGAAGCTCTAGAATGAATCCTCAGGAGGTGAGGAACCATTCCTCTTTCTCTTCTCACAGAATAGTGCCTGTACATGCTGTACTTGCCTGTGCGTGCCTGTACCTTTATGCTAATAACCCTATACATGATGGTACGTACATATGCCACAAATTCCAATCAGCAAACTGCATAAAATACCTGGATTGGCATGTAAGGTAGGATCAGCACGTCGATTATGTCATAAGAACGGTAAACATATGACAAATATTTTCAGAACTTCGAGACATATTATGTCTCGCAGCGATTCAGGGTGTGTATTTCGGCTTTGGTTCAGTCTCATTAATTTATAGTGCGGTGGTTTGGGGTAACGACGTTTTTCAAACTACCATTCGGAACAAAAAAAATATTGTGATGATCACTATTTTGGATAAATAGTAGTCTGTGCGCATGCGCTAACGTTATTTTCTTATAATGTCGATTTCTTGTCATCTATTGGTCCGATTTCGTTCAAACACGAGAGGTTGTTGGGTCCAGGATGATGCCCTTCAAATGCAAATTGGACTTCTTATACTTAAAACTTATAAAATGGAGTAGGTTGGCTCCCGCTAGTTGTTATAATGTAGAAGTAAATGAACCGGCCCTCTTGCGTTGTAGGTGAGGACCGTTACACGTTCTTACATTAAAAGTTCACCGTAAAATTTTGTGGATAAAAAACTGTTTACATTACTCTTCATGAATAAAATTATTCATTTTGAAGTTTTTAGGATTTTACATTCTAGCATGCATGCAGGATACAATTGATCCCCGAATGACGATTTGTATAGGGAACTTGCCTAATACGCATAATATCCTTGGAAATTTCATATCCCATAACATTTCATAAAAGGATCCATATATTTAAAACCAATCACGATTTCCCCCACTAGTATTTCGGTCGTTCACGTTTGGAAAAAATCATACTAGTAGATCAAAATTACCAGTGCTTGCGGATATTTCATATACATAAGTAAAATGATCCTTTAATTGGCATTAAAATGTTATGTGAACCCGGTATGAGGTATGATATGGCGGTATGATTTACGCTGAGCTAGTTCCGAGGTTGTTTTCAATTAATGAAACGAGTAAATTATCCATGATTATATAAGTTCAAGAAACTAGTACAAGAGTCCACTTCAAGATTTGAATTACTGAAGAGCTTTCACAAGGCTATAAAACTAATTGTTTTGAGAATGAAGATACGGAAAATACAACCAGTTCCAAAATGGCCACCAGACTACTTGCCAATTGCGAAAAATCTGAAGTTAATATCAACAGTGATCCTGGATGGTTCGTTTGATATTCACCTTCCGTAAACATAGACAGTCCACCTCGTGTCTGAAAGCCACAATTTTAGACGCAGGCTTGACTTCGAAAATATCTATTGATGACCAAGTCCTCGAATTGGGTCCCCCTTGAGAGGAGGTAGTTTCCCGATGGTGGAGAGAGGAAATCCTGCTACATGTAGGGTGTGGATCAGGAGCTTGATCCGGGGATTTTGATAAAATTGAGAAGGGCAGGCCGACCGAGGAGGAGCTGAATAACTTTTAAGGAATCTCCGTCGCATCGTCTCTCCCCTGTCTGTTCCTTATATTGAAAAACTCCTGGGACGGGAGGAGAATGAGGATTTCTCCGGGAGTGAGGCGCTGCTGGATCCAGCGGGCTCCAGGCAATTCCCGTCGTCAACCCACTCACTAGGAGCCAGGGCATATAGAGACAACAATGCTGCAGCTTGTAACGGAATAATTTACCCACGATCCCATAACATCCATAAAGAGGTGCACAGCGTGGTTTTCAATTAACTTGGCCTAGGACCCGATTGACTCAAAATTAATTTGATTTTGTTGAGAAGACGAATGAAATGTAATTCATCAATGTTCATTCGTCAATTCATGTAATCGTCAATGTTTTGACGAGAATGAATGTAATTTCAATGACCGATTTCATCAGAGAAAACTGTAAGCCTTCTGTTTTAGAAAAAAGATACATTTATTTACGAACGACGTGAATCTCTACTTTGACTCAGCTGGTCTCTCATTTGTCAGCCTATGTGTGTGTTCCGCGTTAAATACCGCAATTTTGGAGCTATCAAAATGAAATTTGGTAGGTAGAATCTTAAGACAACCGGAATCATCTGTATAGTATTTGGTGACGACCCGAAGACAGGAACTTGTCGTCACTGACGTCAGTCATTGCCAAATCATCAAAAATCAAGTTCGTTATAGCATTCAAAAGACTGCGCCCCACAGAATCGATTGAAACCGCTATAAAGGCTTTAAAAGTTGTCCTGACAATACGTCGTCTTTGTCATTGACGTCAGTCATTGTCAAATCATAAAAAATTGAGTTTGCTGTCGATGTCAATAGTTTTCGCCACACAGAATTGACAGAAACCACTATACAAGCCTTGACGACAATGGGATGTTGTCGTCACTGACGTCAGTCATTGTCAAATCATCAAAATCTAGTTTGTTATCGTTTTCAATAATTTTCGACGTACAGAATCGACTGAAACCACAATATAAGGTATAAAAGTTGTCCTTGACGTACATCATCGTCAAGGTAGTTACTTGTAACTATATATATATGTTCCTTTTGACTGTAGTTACCGATAAGACTGTTTAACTTATCCAAAGCAAAGCCAATAGAAACGACGTGACTGCTAGTTAACTGCTGCTAAGGGGTCTTTACTCTATCCACATTTTCAATGGAAGAGTTGAGACCACTCAGGGACTGGCCACAAGGGGACCGGGGACTGGTCACATGTACCTATTATCAAGTATTGTACTTGTAATGAGCGTTACCCATGGATGCGAAAAAGATATCCCAACTATTTATAAATGGAAGAAGATTCCATCCCAAGAAGTTTGGTATCAACCGCACTCTCCCCTACGATGAGTAGTTTTTTTTCTATGATTTTTCAAAGTTTCGCACACTGGTGACGTCAAAGCACCCCTCCCGCCTGGGCGGGACCCCTCTGTCTACGAGTGTGACGTCATCAATGCATAATTTGAAAAATCATAGAAAGATAACTACTCATCGTCGAAGAGTGCGGATGGTATAAAATTTCTTAGAATGGAATCTATTTTCATTAAAAAATATAAAATTAATACGTGGGTAACGCTCATTCCACTTTTATATATAGATGATCCTTTTGACAGTAGATACCGTTATCACCGTTTGATTAATCCAAAGCAAAGACAATAGAAACGTTGACGCGACTGCTAGTTAACTGCTGCTAAGGGGACTCTATCCACCTTTTCATGGGAAGAGTTGAGACTACCCAGTGGAGGGTGACCTCCTTTCCGGGTCGCGCCTGGAAGTTGAGCTCCCCTCGCCTTGTGAGGATCCTCTGTTCTGTTCACAACTTGGTCGTTAGACGCGATAACTCCGAGAGCCTCTGCTTGAAAATCTGATTAGCGAGAACTATTCATTTCGGCCCCAATCTTAAATGCTCCCCGTTTATTACAGATGTCTCGCCCAACGTTACCAAGAACGGTAACTAACAAAACGTTCGAGCTCAAGTAGGACTTTGTACATTTCCAGTACTGAAAGTGTAACGCCGCGTTCTCCTCGAAATCACAGAGCTTGTATGGATAAGGCATGTAATTACAGAATGCATGTAATCACGTGTTATACCTGTATTTATATATTTCCATATAAATGACATAATATATTACATAGACATAAAGAAAAATACACTTCTGGAAGCATGCTTACGAAATAATAATATCTATTGGAAATGAAATTTCCCATATGGGCACCAACCCGTGTTTGGGAATGAGTGAACTGAGCTCCCATAGTAGGCACACAAGTTATTATAATAACAAATAAAATAAGCTCACATCACTTGAATTAAATTACCATAAGAAAAAAAATAATAAAAAAAAAATGAAGTGAATAAAGTATACACAATGTGAAATTCTACGGCGTCTTAAGATTTTTAAACTGTTTTGTTATAGAATGTTTGATTTGATTAAAACTGTTTGATGCAGATGACTTGGCAAGTGATATTACTTTTAATCTGAGGTCCAGAGGAAAGCTATTGAAAACTATCACACCTTGGTTAGGGAAGAAATTTTTTATAGCTGTGCTTGCAACTTTCGGGATTTCAAGGCAATTATTCTTAGAGAAGCGAGTATGAAATGAATGGACAGGCCCAGAAAACTCTTTACTTTTAAATACTTGGAGTACTGCACTTCTTTTGTAAAGATGGTCAATATTAAATAAACCCAGCTTCACAAATAGAGGGGCTGTATGTTCCCTATATTTCGCTTTCGCTACAGCCCTAATGTAATATTTTTGAAGGGTAACTAAGTTATGCAATGTAGTTTCATACGCACTACCCCACATAGGCAAACCGTACAATAGAGTGGATTGAATCAGAGCACAATAGACCTGCCGTAACACCTGAGTATGCATAATTCTCCTTAGAAATGCGAAAACATACAAGCATTTTCTAAGCCTCAACTTCAGGGCCGCTATATGATGATCCCACTTTAAAAGACTGTCTATTGTCATACCTAAATATTTAACCTTATCCTGTCTGGTTAAAGTGGGACATGTGCATGAGCAACCAAAAGAGACGTGGCAGTGCAGCTTATGCAGCCTAAGGCACTCGTTACTCGGGGCTATGGACCTAATTGACCTGGCGAACGGCATGAATATGGTTTTATTAACACTTAACGTTAGTTTATTTTCAATGAGCCACTCACTAATCGCTTTCATGCCTCTTTCAGCTCGTTGAAACGTTTCGTGCCAAGAATCGCCATGGAAAAGCATAGCAGTGTCATCTGCGAACATTGACATACCCTACACTGACATAGCCTCAAACTGGAAAATATGGTTGGCATATATGATGTACAGCAAGGCTCCAAGCACTGTTCCTTGCGGGATTCCATACCCCGTACACACCAAGGGGTCACCGAGTATGCCATTCACGCGCACTCGCTGCCTTCTGAAGCTTAAGTAACTTTTGAACCAATGAAGCGAAGTATTCTGAATACCTAACTCTTCCAATTTTTTTAATAAAATCTCGTGGGAGATGGCATCAAAGGACTTTGCAAGATCTAAGAAAACTGCTAGGGGTTTCTTACCGTTCTCTAAAAGATGTTCTACACGAGTTGTCAAACAAGCTATTGCATCTTGTGTGCTCCTCCCTGTACGGAAACCATATTGTCTTTCGTTTAATATTAAATTATTTTAGTTTTACGTGTTATTATGTAACTACATGTTATTACCTGTATTACATGTTATTCTGTAATTCTGTATTACATGTCATCAACTGTATTACAGAAATATAATATGGATATCGGTCGAACGAGGACGAAGCGCTCCTCTGTAAAAACCCACATTTATAACAATCGCTACATTTTTCTCGGGAACTAAACTAAATATAAAACCAAACTTAAGTTCATATGATTCCTCAACTCTTCCTAAAACCACTTTTCGGAGGGGGTTTTACACAGAAATAGAGTCAAAGTGACCGTTGATAAACACGTCGTAGGTAAAATCGGGAAGAAACGGTACCTAAGTAAAAAAAGTTCCAGTCAAGCAGCATGATCGTATGAGCGAGTTTTCGTAGATTATCGTATTATATTATGTTACTATGTTTTGAATTTTGAGCACTTCGAGTGCAAAGAAATTATTAACCTCCAGTTTTGTGGCAAATAAACACGTTCTAAATCACATTCTACGATTCAAAACAGATTTTGGATGTTTAGCGATTTTTCAGTTTTTTTAAATCGATTTTTCAGCAAATATTAATGCAATTTAAGTAGGTACATTTTTCACCATAATTTTGTGAATAAATTTTTCAATGCTCTAGTTCATCGTTGATAAACTTTTTTTGAATGGAATTCTGATAATTATATAAATTTAACGATTTTTGGCAGTTTTTTTAGTCATTTTAAGTGATTTTTTGAGCACATTTTTTGAAATTTGATCAATTTAGTGCACCCAAACAGTGTTGGCCAACAAACTCATCCATTCATTTGGAAAGCTTGATTTTTTGGCGGAAGAACGGAATTTTTATCTCAATCCTAAGGAGTTATCGTCTGGAATGACTCAGATCTACATATATATGTATGTTGGAGAGACAATAATAAAATAAGTAGGAATTTCAATAAAATATATGTTTATATACATATTTATCATTCCAGAAGATAACGCTCCTTAGGATTGAATTAAAAATTCCGTTCTTGCGCCAACAAATCAAGCTTTATGAAAGAAAGTATGAGTTCGCTAGCCATTACGTTTTTAGCGCATTAAATTGATCAAATTTCGAAATTCAAAATCTATGAAGAAAAAAAATCACTCAAAACGGCTAAAAGCTGCTACATTTATATTATTTAGAGAAATTTTAGTCAAAAAGGTTTATAAACAATAAACTAAACATTGAAAAATTTATGCACAATGCTAAATAATATACTTTTTTATAAATGTTTACTGAAAAATCTATAAAACTGAAAAAAAAGCTAAAACTCCAAAATTAATTTTTAAATCGCAGAATATTATTCAGATCAAGTTGTTTTGCCATAAAGTTAGTTGTTAACAACTTTTTAGCACTAAAAGTGCTCAAATTTCGAAACAATGTAACTTAATATAATACGATAAATTAGAAAAATTCGCTCATCCGATCATGCTGTAGGACTTTAACTTTTAGTGAATTTTTGAAGAAAATTAAGCTATTGCCCCCGCCTCAAAATTTTTAGAATGTGAATTTTTGAAAACTTTTTATGCAGAAATTCGTTTCAGGCTATTCTGAAGTTTAACGCATTTTTTAATGTATGTATGTATGTATGTATGTATATATGTATGTATATATGTATGTATGTATATATGCTATGTATATGTATGTGTCATTCCAGACGATAACTGTCCGTAGAATTGTGCTAGAAACTTCAAACAAATTTTAAAATGTTAAGGACACAAAACGAAAGTTCAAGTTCGTTGGCCAGCATGATCGTATTACATCTTCGGGTTGAAATTTTCAAAAATGTAGTCAAAAATTTAAAATAGCCTGTTTTTTGCGATTTGTTGTGCGAAATAATTTTTTCAGCATACTAACATGTGGTATATTCGGAATCAGCGTAAAATTTTCTATAAGAATATGTACCTACCAAGTTTTCAAAAATTTCAAAGTTGAAAAATCAGTCAAAAATCGAAATAATGCCGTTCGCTAGTTGTAAAAATCGGTAATATTTGCATGAAACAGAGACTACAGTTTGTCTGTCAATTTCTTGCTGTGGGATACTAGATTCGAATGCAACTGACTTTACATCACTAGTAATATAAAGCCTCATCATCGATTGGCTGTGGAAATACGTTTTTTTCATATGACGTCGGTATGTTATTTTATTTTACGACAACATTTGATGATGTTATACTGTTAAGATTTCAACTGCCTTCAATTCTGACCACATTGGACATCGAAATCTATGAATATTTACCTACATTTGTCTTTAAATCTACAATATTAGTTTGATAATAATGAAGTATGAGTCCCTCCTAATTATTTTTAATAATTTGATTCCATGTTTGTCTATCAAAATCATAAACTAAAATTTCTCTACACGATCAATAGCGACTGAAATGTCGAAGATTTCTTCAAAAATTCGCTCATGGGGTCATGCTGCATGACTGGACTTTTTTCAGTGATTGTATCATCTATATGAGGCAGAGTCCAAATCCATTAATTCCTACTTTACTCTGTAGGCAGATCCAAACCACAAGTGCGATCACGGTGATTTTGTTCCAATCCGTGTAGATCGGTAAAATGAGAGCGGGTGCCGATCCGTTCCGATCCCTCTGCGGATCCGATCCGTTCCGATCCCTCTGCGGATCCGATCCATGTACCCGTTTCTCCCGGAACGGTCCACCCCTAATCAAAACACGGCGCACACTCGCGGTGTGGACTCTCTAGGAGCGAGATTTACCGCCCGCGTCCACTTTCGCTTTTCCTGAATCGGCAAGCGAACCTTCCGTATTCTCCGCCCACAGCATCCAAAGAGCCAGTCAGGGTGGCCAAGATAGAAACCATCATTATGAAAGTGAGGCACGGATAGGAATCGTATCGTCTTACCTGACGGAAAGTGCTCCAAGTTTTATCGTCAATTTCAACTCGGGTGAAAAGAATAACGTAAAACGACTCAGAATGAAACAGAGATCACGTTTTCTTTTTTCAGAATCGGATACACTTCTCTCAGCTCGAGTTACCTCTCTGTCTGCGACACTCTTCCAACTTTTTCTTCCTTATTTTCGATGGATGGAATAGCGAAAACCAGCATGCATTACCAACGCACAACATCACGTGAATAAATGAACTCCTTATCTATTGCCAAAATATTAGACAGAAACAAGTAGTAGGTAGATTCATACTATGATGTGCTGGATGCAGGAGAAAGGATAAGTTTGAGTGCAGTAGATAGAACGATTTATTAGTACCGGGCCAGGGTACATAGAGATAAAGCTCCACGGGTCTGGTGTTTACCACAAATATCAAATACAATAACATGAAAAAAATTCACAGTCATGCACCATGACCAAGTTATCGAGTATTACCTATCGTATATTATAACTAGAGACCGGATTTTTATGGAGCATAGATGCCCCAAAAATATGCCATAGAATGTGCAGTGCAAACCATTGAAAAATTCAACGGATGTGCAACAAAAACAAGAAAATACGGGAGATAAAATTCAACAATTGAAAAGAAAAAATTCTGAACGAATATAATTCTGAATGGAAGTTGCTTAATATTAGGTGTATGGTTTTTACAAAATGCTCAATACTTGACAGCTCAATGCAAACAGCTTACAAAAATATACATATTTCCAGTTTGTCTTGAACAATGTTGTTTCTGCGATCAGAGAGGATATCCTTATAGATGGAAAATGAACACATCAACTGAAGTTGTCGGAGCGAATTTCAAATTACTCAAAATTACTGGGTCTGTAAACTCAGTCTATTCACTCACGTCCTCAGAGGACCAATAAAATTTTGTTGAAAATGCCAAAAAGTGGTACATTTTTTAGTTCAAAAGTTGGAGCCTGGATTTCCGAGTCAAATAAAAATGGTGAGTGTTAGTTTCCCTTTGATGGGAAGACGGTCCTTTATTCGTTGGACACTTTGACCGCAGGTTTCTTTCTCAACATTTTTCTTTCTCCCACAGTAACCACTCTTTCGTACCTACATTATTTTTTCTTACTCTCATTCTCTGAAAACGGTCAAGGTCCGTTAATAATTTTGTAACTTTATTATCTCCAAATTATGCAGTATCACGAGATTCTCCCCGAATATGCATAAATATTCATCTACAGCTCGAATATGCAAAAATATGCAGAATACAATTTGAGAAAGAGCACCAACTGAAGTCAACTCAAACAATGATACAATCTTCGAATGCCTCAGGTGAAGCGATAAGGTATGCAACTGCATAAAAATCCGGTCTCTAATTATAGCGTTACACTGTTTTGAAATTTGAGCACTTTGGGTGAAAAGAAATTGATAGGTAACTACTTAATTTATGGCTCGTTCTAAACAATATTCTGCGATCAAAAAAGTTTAGAAATTTCAGATTTATTTGGCAGTTTTCACCGGTTTTTCAGTGTGAAGAAGTGTTAAATTACGGCAAAAAACGTATTCTAAATAATTATCAGCTGTTCAGAAAGGAAATGTTGTATTTTTAGCTCTCATTTCTCTCATTTTCTATCGATTTTTTGGTTTTGTTTTTTGATAGCGCATATTAATGAAATTTAAGTACATTTCTCAACATAATTTGGTGTGTACATTTTTGAATCTCCTAGTTTCAGTTGATAAACTTTATTCAAGTAATACTCTGCTTAAAAATATAAATTTAACCATTTTTAGCAGTTTTATGTATTCATATAAACATTTTTAGTAAATATTTTTAGGGTTTGAGCAATTTATTGTGCTTGAAAAGTACTGTCCAACGAACTCATTCTTTCTTTTGGATTCATTGGAATCACAAAGACATATATATCCGTATGAAAAAGAGTTAAAATCTTAAACTCTAGATTTAGTTTCAGAATGGTACACACAGACAGACAGACACGGGACCAAAGTTGTTCAAAATGGTCTAAAACGTAAAATAAAAGTGGAAATTTTGATTTTTGAGACCAAAAATTTTTTTGTCCCGAAAGTGAAAACAATGCTTCCGCTACGTTCAAGTAGACTCCGTAGCAAAATGTTTTCAGTCCGATTACAAAACTTTCTGTTGCCCTCATGCTCATGGATTAGTCGGAATTAAATATTTCAGTTTCTACTAACTTTGAAAAACATCTGTAGCCTACATTTGTCGTAAATACCGGACGTTTTTACAAACCTCGGCTTTCATTCTAGCATGAGTATAAGTAGACAGCTTGATGCGTTCAGAATCCAGCCTCATCGACAAGAGCTTCCCTTATAAGGTAAGATAAACTCCATCAAACTTTCCTTTCAGGCATCCCATGAATTTACCAGCACCCTTCATACTCCCAATGAATGATTCAATCAAACAGAGCTCAAGTTTTAATTGGGGGACAACCTTTTTCAACCTTTTTCTTGCCGAGGAGGCTTAACCGAAAAGAAGATTGGGGGATGCTCGTTTTATGCCTTTGGATTCAATAATTTCTTTGAGATGAATAATTATTGTTTCCACTCCAACATCATCATCTTGTAGTTCATGTCTTTTCAGTGAATAAAATCTGTTGCGAGGCTTCTCACAGCTTCTCCAACCCGTTCATTCAATTTTCACAAGTATTACAGGGACTTTAGGATCTCTTCAACCTAAATAAACCTAAATAATAGCAATTCTTGGGCATTTCATCAATGTTGTTTGGGTCTTATCACTCAAAACCGAAAAAAAAAGAACTGTTCAGTTGGGTGTGGCTCTTAGTTTAATGGAATCGTTATAAGAGATGATAGAATTAACAATAGAAGTATGTTTGCGTGGAGGATTTAGAATAAACTGATTTACAATCCGTTTGCTTGATCATAACTTAATATTCTTGGGGGACCATTTCGACTCCGGTCCGCACAAACCCTGAGAATTTAATCAAAATTAGGAGAAAGCTGAAGACGTTATGGTTGTGACAAGACTATCACGTTTAGTGATCCCTCGAGGAACAAAGAGGTCAAGTGATGCAGGTCCACTCAGGCCTCAACGCGCACAATTCCAGCCAATTTCATAGAAATCCATAAATACACCATTAATTGTGCTGATTTCAAGAATTTCAAGTTCACACATCCGCACAAGCTATCTGTACTGTGGGAATGAGGGAACTCATGCAAGACCGATCTAGACAAACTCGATCTAATGTGGGGGCACCACGTTATACTTCTGACGAAGTAATTAAGACTTCTGTTGCAAAAATGATTAAGAATGCCTGTGAAATGCTACAAATCGATTCATTCCTTTGTACATAATTATATTAACGAAATGGATTTGTGCCATAATACAAAGACAAGCAGATTTATTTTTTTTTTGGAAAACTGTGCTTAGGAAAAGCCACGGAAAACAACGAAGAATCGCCGTGTCCCTGAGGGCAAGCACTTTTTTGAATCACCATTCTCGGAAACCTCCAGAAAATACTTGTTTTCAATGTATCATCTATACGTCATCATACGTCATGTATAAGTATATGTATTTAAAAAAATATATATGGTGCGTATGTATCTAATGTATTATCTATCTATCATCGTACATCTGCCAGAAATTATTCGCGATTTCTTTCTAAAATGTATCGATATCTATAGTAGTACCTAAGTTAGATTCTGGGAAAGGTTGCATTCGATTCTACGCTAAAAAATGATTTAAAGAAAGGTGAACTGTACTTGAAAAAGTTCCAGTCATGAAACATAGCCAAATGAGTGAGTGTATTTTCGTCGTTTATCTCATCATATTTGTCAACCAGGAACTTTCATATTCAAGACAAGTTATAGGTACTTATTCTCGAAGAACAAGCATTAAACATGGCGCAAAAAGTCCAGTCATGCAGCATGACCCCATGAGCGAATTTTTGAAGAAATCTTCGACATTTCAGTCGCTATTGATCGTGTAGAGAAATTTTAGTTCATGATTTTGATAGACAAACATGGAATCAAATTATTAAAAATAATTAGGAGGTACTGTACTTCCACAAGAGTAGTTCAATCTGAATTTGGACAATGTTTCATGCAAATATTACCGATTTTTACAACTAGCGAACGGCATTACTTCGATTTTTGACTGATTTTTAAACTTTAAAATTTTTGAAAACTTGATACATATTCTTATAGGACATTTTACGCTGATTCCGAATGTACCACATGTTAGTATGCTGAAAAAATTATTTCGCACAACAAATCGCAAAAAACAGGCGATTTTGAAATTTTTGACTACATTTTTGAAAATTTCAACCCGAAGATGTAATCCGATCATGCTGGCCAACGAACTTGAACTTTCGTTTTGTGTCCTTAACATTTTAAAATTTGTTTGAAGTTTCTAGCACAGTTCTACGGACAGTTATCGTCTGGAATGACACATACATACATACATACATACATACATACATACATAAAAAAAGTCCAGTCATGCAGCATGACCCCATGAGCGAATTTTTGAAGAAATCTTCGACATTTCAGTCGCTATTGATCGTGTAGAGAAATTTTAGTTTATGATTTTGATAGACAAACATGGAATGAAATTTTAAACAAGCACCAACTACCTACGTTTTAAACAGCATGGTTCTAGGATTGGTTATACAGGGATACTTCCATAAGAGTAGTTCAATCTGAATTTGGACAATGTTTCATGCAAATATTACCGATTTTTACAACTAGCGAACGGCATTATTTCGATTTTTGACTGATTTTTCAACTTTGAAATTTTTGAAAACTTGATACATATTCTTATAGGAAATTTTAGGCTGATTCCGAATATACCACATGTTAGTATGCTGAAAAAATTATTTCGCACAACAAATCGCAAAAAACAGGCTATTTTGAAATTTTTGACTAAATTTTGAAAATTTCAACCCGAAGATGTAATCCGATCATGCTGGCCAACGAACACATCGAACTTCAGTTCTGTGAACTTCACATTTTAAAATTTGTTTGAAGTTTCTAGCACAATTCTACGGACAGTTATCGTCTGGAATGACACATACATACATACATACATACATACATACATACATACATATATACATACAAAAAAATGCGTTAAACTTCAGAATATGATTCAGAATAGCCTGAAACGGATTTCTGCATAAAATACTTTAAAAAATTCACATTCTACAAATTTTGAGGCGAGAGCAATAGCTTAATTCAGAATAGTCTGAAACGGATTTCTGCATCAAATTTTTTCAAAAATTCACATTCTACAAATTTTGAGGTGAGAGCAATAGCTTAATTTTCTTCGAAAATTCGCTAAAAAGTCGGTAAAATGCCGGATGAAAACGCAGAAAGTGTATACTTGAAACTGAACGTTAAGAATCCTGAACAGTTTTCATTCAAACCAGCAGAATGGCCGATGTGGAAGAAAAGATTTGAAAGGCATCGCCAACGAACTCATCCCTTCTTTTGGAATGCTTGATTTTTTGGCGCAAGAACGGGATTTTAATCTCTCTCCTAAGAAGAATTATCGTCTATAATGACTGTTGAGCATGGGAAGGGGCTACGGCGTAATCAATGACACATACAGGGTGTCCCGCAAAAGGTGGTCAGTACTTCAGGGGTCGATTCTAAAGCTCATTTCTGATCGAAAGTTCCTCTTAGAGATTTTTTAAACGCTTAGTTTTCGAGTAATTCAATTTTCAAGATTGTTTTCGTTTTTCGACCTTTTGTCACTAAAACGGTTCTAACTCCATTAAATCTGAGAAATCCGTTAGAAAAAACATTTAATGTTCTATCGGATAGATGCCTGAGCTCCCTTAAGAATTTCAGACATGAAAAAGCCCTCTGAAAAGCAAATTTTACCTAATTTTTTGGAAACCTTGGGTTTTTTCAATCGGAAATTAAACTGTGAGAACCAATATTTTTTCACGACACAAGAACGTTAAAAACTGCGCCAAAATCTCACCTATTTAACAGTGTAGTTAATTTTACTTTTGTTTTGCTAAATAGGGGAGGAAACTATGTTTTAAAGTTGAAAAAAGAAGGGGTTTTCTTGAAAAATGACCTTCTATGAAAATAGGATTTTGAGGTCGGTTTCTACGTATTTTTTTACGCTGAATCGAACAGTAACACTCACGAATTTGACTTCATTTGGTATGACAGATTTTATGTGTTTTTAGGGGTGAAACTAGTAAGCTAAAGTGTAAACCTCTGTTATAACGGGGTTGGTTGGATATGCAAGTGTTATATTCGATTCAGCGTAATAAAATACGGAGTAACCGACCCCGAACTCCTACTTTCATAAAAGGTAATTTTTCAAAAAAAAAAAAAAACCCTCGATTTCCCGGAAACGATTATTTTTCAACATTAAAACATAGTTTTCTCCCCTTATAAGCAAAGTAAAAGTAAAATTGACAACACTGTTGAAAAGAAGATATTTTGGCGCAGTCATTAGCGTTCTTGTGTCTTCAAAATATATTGGTTCTCTCAGTTCAATTCCCGACTGAATAAACTCAAGGGTTCCCAAATTAGGTGAAATTTGCTTTTCAGAGGGATTGTTCATGTCTCAAACCTTAATTTTTAAGAATGCTCAGGCCGATAGAAAATTCAATACTCTTTCCAACTGTTGTCTCAGATTTGAATTAACACAGCAAATGATGGGAGTTATGATAGTTGTACTGACAAAAGGTTGGAAACACGAAAAAAATCTCAAAAATCAAATTATTCGAAAACAAAGCGTTTAAAAAGAAATCTCAGAGGAATTTTCGATCAGAAATGAGCTTTAGAATTGACCCCTGAAGTACTGACCACTTTATGCGGGACAACCTGTATAATACATGAAAAAGTGTTAGACTCCAGAAATTGTTTCAGGATACCACAGAACTGCTTTATATTAAGAAAAGTTTGGGAAATTTTTATTTTAAAAATATTGGAGCCATTGTAATAGCCTCATTTTCTGAAAAAATTCACAAAAATAATAAAATCTAATAAGAGACGATTTTTGTCCTCAAAAACATTGTCATTGTGGGGCGATATTATCATTGTACAATAAGAGCAGCATATGCTGAGTCTACAGCCAGAACTGCAAATTGCTAGTAAGCCATATGGCATTTTTCAAGCCGACGCTCCTGAGGAATGACAGTTTTTTCCTAAATTAAATACAGTAACCGAGTTTTTTATGAATATTCTTCCATCGCAGCAGCTGCCTCCAGTAACTTAGTTATGATACCTTCTAACGAGAGAAACGCGCATTTTCCATTAGCTCGCAGATTCCCACACGTCTTGAGAGCGTCCTATACAACAGGCATTTACTCGCAGCTAACTTGGCAAACACACTTGAGGAGTGGCGAAGTTTCAGTCAACCTTCTCCACCCCCAATGCCCAAGAGAAGCTTGGAGAGTGGGGACGAGATTCGGAAAGAAACTTGCCACTCACTAATCAAGATAAATAGAGAAGTCGGTTGGAAAACATTTACGTAGAAGGAGCAAACCAAGACACCCATGTCAAGATGAAGTGAAAGAGACGAAATACGCGTGCAGCACCAGACGTGATGCAAATTCCAGAAACCTGCCAGATTGTTTCCTGGCAGCGGGTATTTTTCTCGTTTTGTCTTCGACGAAGCCCATTGGTATGCTCGCCGAGCACAATATTAGCATTCACTGTTACAGCGTTAAGGGCAAAGCTACAAGTCTAGCAACGTAAAGAGCTCTCTTCTTCTGAAACATTGGACACGTCTCGGACCGCCCTTCACCCAAAAGGGGGAACGGAAAACCTCGTGGTTCCACGCGCTTGCCGCCTCGACGGAGTTGAGGAGGCGGAATAATGTGTGATGAATTCGTTCTTCAGAGCGCCGCCGGCTTTACTCCGAGATTCGCGTCTCTCACACACGTAAGGAAAACTGTTCTGATAAAAGACCGTTTTTTACGAGCGAGGTATCTACTGCTTAGGTATCGGAAGGTAGTATCAATGAGAACGTAGTGATTACAATTATCATTTACGTACCTTTCGGTCAGGGTTGCCAGGTGAAAAAGGGCTAAAAACCGCACACTACGATCAGCAGACTAAAAATACTTATTAAATATACAAACTCCAATAAATATCTCTTGCCGACTATGATGGGTTGATTCAGATAAGTTTAAGGAATTTCGAGTTGAACTACTCGTAGTAATGTGGTAGAAAATCGTCATTTTCTACCTCAACCCTCAATAATATTCGAGGTATATCATTTTTAAAAGAGTTTTTCAGAGAAAACACTTTTGTTTTGCAACAAAATCATGATTCTCCACTTCAGCTTAACCAATCATTGATTTTCGAGCATTTTTTTTAGCGCTGAGTTTTATTTATTGTGTCTTTTTTTGGACAAGGATAAAACAACAGGACAATCAAACAAAAACAAGATTACTAAAACTTCATCGCTCAACCATGGGAGAGCAGCTCCATCCTCCATACCCAAGGACCTCAACCTTCTCCCTGTCCCACTTATTCGTTGGGAAATAGCTTTCAATATGGCCATTTGAATTCTTATCCTGGTCCACCCCAAGACTTGTGAGTAGGGTCGTCTCCATTTCCCGGCAAGATTGTGTGCCATCCTTTTCAAAAACAAGTTCATCTTCTGCCTGGTCATATTCCTATGTTTCTCTGCTGATCAGGTTACTTGCTAGTATGGGAAGAGTGAGAATCTTCCGCTGCCTGGTCATATTCCTATGTTTCTCTGCTGCTGCTGATCAGGCTACTTGCTTCCAGGTATGGGAAGAGTGAGAAACGGCGTCTTCATTGATTATGCGATTGCCGAAGAACGCCGGCCTCCCACTTTCCCATACCCCTTCCCCCTTGATGTCAGCTATTAAGTCTCTTTTGCTTTCTGAAAAATACCATCTAAATATCATACCAC
Source organism: Adelphocoris suturalis (assembly GCA_030762985.1). Taxonomy (NCBI): domain Eukaryota; kingdom Metazoa; phylum Arthropoda; class Insecta; order Hemiptera; family Miridae; genus Adelphocoris; species Adelphocoris suturalis. Next base: position 399,923 of record CM061051.1, on the reverse strand, counting down.
CAGCTAAAACGTGGAATGTTTTGAAAAATAAATATTTATGAAAATCCATGAACCTTTAATAAAAAAATCCTGAAGATTGTCAAATCTCAATTGCCTGAAGTGATAAGATTTTGAACGGTTTGGTCAAGGATTGTGATTTAGTTTTTATTCGGTAGATACATAGTAGCTGGATTTTGAAAAAACGTAGTCTCAGTTGTGGCAAGGGGGGTGAAAGAAGTGTTATTACGATAGCAATAATTTACAGGTTTACGAATAGTCGACACAACGTTTTACTTGAGAAGTAGCCTGGTTGAAAAACCAAATAACCGGTAATTTTGCTTTCTTTCAATGAAAACCGGACATTTAGCGTTCAGAGCAATTTTCACCCGGACACCTTGATAAAAAACTGGACTCTCCGAGCCAAAACCGGACAACTGGCAACCCTGCTTTCGGTACGTCAGGACTAGCAAGTCGAGTACCGGGGGCGAGCGCTTTAGGTCCGAAGACATCATCATCAGGCCGTCGAAACAGTACTCTGACATATTGGTGGCAACGGATTCCTCCGAAAGGTACGTAAATGACAATTTGACTAGCGGATTTTAGCGGACCTTTAGATTTAATAGTAGTGATTACACATTATCTAATGATACAAACAACGTATCAGATGAATATGAATTCATATCGAGACTTCTCGCATTCATCAAAGTATGCTGAGCCGTTCACTTGTAAGGATGGGCAGCATACCTAACCATAATAAGGACTCGACATAGATAGGATTTTTCGAAATACACAGAATCGTGCGAAAAACAGCTGCCAGTAACGAAAAGAGTGTTGAGTGAGTGTGTGTGTGTATGTGTGTGTGTGTTGTTTTGAGTGTTGTGTGAGTGTTGTTAGTACAATAACGAGAACTTTATAAAAAAATCTATTTTTTTTTTTTTTTTTTTTAGTTTATCAACAATAAACTAAAATATTAAAATATTTTTCACATAATTATGCTGAAAAAGTTTTAGTCATGCAGCATCATAGCATGAGCGAATTTTCATGAATTATCGTATTATATAATGCTACATTGTTATGAGCTCTTTGAGAGCAAAGAAATTGTTAACTACCATTTTTATGGCGAAAACACTAGTTCCTAGTGATATTCTGCGAGAAAAAAAGATTTTGAATTTTTAGCTATTTGTTGTAGTTTTTGCCGATTATTCAGCAAAAATCACTTAAATTTAAGTAAATTTTTCAGCATAATTTTGTGCAAACAATTTTTAATTTCCTAGTTCATTGCAGATAAACTTTTTTAGACTAAAACTCTATGGGAAAAAAATTATCGATTTTTAGCCGTTATTAGCCATTTTTAGTGATTTTTTAAGCACATATCTAGAAAATTGACCAATTTAATGAGCTAAAATTGCTGGCCAACAAACTAATCCTTTCATTTGGTGAGCTTTTTTTTTTTTTTTTTTTTTTTTTTTTTGGCATAGCAACAGAATTTTTATCTCAATACTAAGAAGTGTTATCGTCTGGAATAGCACATAACACACACACACACACACACACACACCCAACCACCCATGCACACCCACACACAAACACGGACACCCACACACAAGCACACGCCCACACGCATACACACTTGTGTACGTATCTTGTGTGTTGTGTCTTGTATCTTGTATTAGTATTCGGTAATCAAATTGTAGTTGAGTATCTGCCCGTAAAGTTAACAATAAATAGCAATAAGCAAATTTCTGTATGATGCACAGTTTTGACATTGTTGGTGATAAACTTTAAAACGAGCAAGTGTACCCATCTTTAAGAGGCCGCCAGTTTTTATTCCAACTGTTTGGAAATGACATAACATAAATTATTACTGCAGGTGGATAGGCACGTTAGTTTCGTGTATGTTATAGTCATCACGTATTTGGCGATTGGTCCCTGGACATGATTATTAGCATAATACTACTGTTCCGAGGTTAACATCCATGAGTTTCACTGACTATAACTCCTCTACTGCAGAACTCCCTAACTACATTTTATGTAAACCTTTCGGATAAAACACATTCTGAGGTTCCCCTACATTTCACCACATTTTTGGGCTCTGCACGGACAACTCAAGATGCATGAGAGCGAGAATGTGAATGTGGAACATTCTAGTGAAATGCAGCGACTGGACTACGGCACCCCGAGCCTTTCAGGTCTTATCTGCATGGGTTTCTGCAAAGTTTACGTGGAATCAAAACCCGTTCCAACACGAATTCCATAGAATGAATTACGGTGTAAAGTTATTGCTCCTTCGTATACAGTCTTCTGTCAACTCCATACCGCAACTTGTGACAGATGATGTGATTCACAAAATGTCATCAAGAGTTTCGGGAACTATTTCGTAACTTTAATTACTATCCCCCATACACAAATCCTTCTAACCTATACCTATATAACCTCCGTTACCATTCAATATTAATACCGTTGTTTGGAAGCAAATCCATTCTCAGAACAATTTTTCTGCCTCTGTACCGAAGGTAGGGATGTTTTAAACCACTTGCTTTTGATCTATTATTTTCAATAATGAACCATTGTAAACCACTGGAAACCACAAAAAAAAGGTGCAACCGCTCAAAATTTATTGGCTCAGGTTTCAAAATTCATAAAATCTAGATACAGAGTCCAATATTTCTAGGAAGACCATGTTGGTTTTGTGTATGATAAGTTAAAGAAGTTTCGTTCTCTCTTCTATAACATTCGCTCTACGTTGGGATTGCCCCTATTGCGCCTTATATATCATAGCTTAGTACAGACGGTTCTCCAATATGGAATTTTAGTCTGGGGAGGCACCTATCCAACAAACTTGGAAAAATTAGTGATTTTACAAAAATCTACTATTAAATTATGTTTAGGAAGCCGCTATTTGACAGTGAATCCGTCTTCAAAATTTCTAAATTATTTTCCCTCCGACACTTATTTCTGAAGAATTTATTATTTTTCTATAAAAAAAAAATGCCTGCTTTAATCAGCGTTCGATCAGTTCATGATCATAATACTCGTTTCAGGGTAGCTGGTAATACTGTGATTCCTCGAAATCGCTTAGTTTTATCATCAAAGAGCCCCCTTTATTTCTTCACGTAGTGTGCTATAAGCTGAGCAAGGATCTTAAATCATCATCTACATACTCAAAGCTCAAATATTAGTCTTTAGTAATTTCCTTTTTGATTTCGCTAAATTTTCCAGAATAGATAGGTACATATGTGAGCTGACTAGGAGTAAAGCAGGTACATGAAGCCAAAATGATAACCCATGTTTCCCAAAGATCAATCCCAAATATGAGTGTGGAAAGTGAAGGCTAACTCCAAATAGGTAGGTAGGAAGAATGATGAGATAGCCAGAAAGAGCCCAGAGGATACAAATGAAAATAAAGATGTAGATAATAGGTAAGATCTCATCCTAATTATCCTGAGCTGGTGATCAAGCAGCAGAAACAAGGTTGGGAAAGGTGCCACCGACCTAGTGTGAAATTGGGATGATATATCCATCCATATAATTGATGGAGACCCAGGCGGTTTTCCGGAAAGTATATCCTAATTTCACTGATTTGGTGTCGAAATCAGACGAAGATACTGGAAAATCGCACGGATTGCAATGGATATAAAAGGATCAACAAAAATGTGTCAAAACGGAAAATGGGTGTCATGAAAAGTGTAGCTTCTACCTCTTTGTCATTTTCCACAGGGTTGGTTGGTCCATGATGCAAAATTAGGTTACAAGACAGTTGACAATCACTTAACAAAACTAGCACTAAGTATAAATATAGAAATTTATATTTGTATTACGAGGTTATTTAATTTCAACAAGACTAATAAATAATAATACTGCAAATATTACTCAACTATTATAGAATGGTTGATACACCTACAGATTTATGGGATGTCATGTTGTAACCACTGGAAATTCTGAATCTGTAGTGCCCGAGATCTTAGAATGTGCATGGCCGAAAATTGGCTTCGCCTATTGTCGATCCCCCTCTCGACTGTGGGGGCACACTATGGCAAAGTGGAGGGATTTTAGTAACAGTATAATTTCCCTGTTCCCTCTCGAGCTGTGATGTGAGTGAAGGGCAACCAAGGCTATTAGCAGGATTGAAAAGGATTAGGAGTTTGTAACTTTGAATTTGCAGAAGATGCCATCATGACGGAATTAAAAAATAAAACTGAGGGGGCAGCCGTGTGACGAAACCGCAAAACAAATTTTAGAACACGCAGCACAACTCGAAAGCTACTGAATTTTTGTCAATTATGGGCATTTTTCACTTAAAAATCTATTTTTTCTCACTTATTTATGAATCTTAGAGATCTGGGAGTGATGCAATCGACTCGGCACTGTAAAATACTTCAACTGTGAAACCCCAAATGCCCTATTGTCAAAAAACTGGCTTTTTGAAGTATTTTTTGGGCCACTATACTGTAATTTTTAACCCGAAATTCTGGAGCGATCGGGCTGGCCAACGAGCTCGACCTGTATTTTGCCAAGACGAATGTTTATGCGTTGAAACCAAATTTACACACCATATTTTAAAGGAGTTATCGTCTGGAAATACACTCTATAAATATGTAAATATTAAGTAGGTATTTTAATATAATGAATACATATGACGTTTAAATGTAGGATTGTGTTCTTTGATGAATTATACGGATTTGTAGGGGTCACCATTCCCCACATTTAAAATTTTGAAGCCATCTAAATAGCAAACTTTTTCTTTGGAAATTCGCTAACTGCTGATTTCGAGAAAAAAAATCCTTATTTAACAACACAAGGAAGGTACCAAGGCGAGAAGTCAGTTAACAAGCCATATCAAAAAATCTAAAAGACAACCTGAGTTTATACAAAAATTGAAATAAAATATTCTTAGATCTCGGGCACTATAGAGAGCAGTGAACGTGCGAACATCACGTTAACACAATATTAATTATTCAATCATAAATAGCATTAAAAAGTGAGTTGAAAATAATAGGAGGTGCAATTAAGAGAGGTAACGAGAGGATAAAGAGTTGTGGTAAAAGATCTCTATGGAAGGAAAGGAATTATGCATATTCAGCGATGTTGTCAACAAGTGAATTAAGCTTAGCAGCTCATATACATAATTTAGAATTTTGTAAATATATACCTACTATTCATGTGGCTGGCACGTAAATCAATGCACTAAACCTATTTAGAAACAAATCAAATTGTACGTTTCGAGTGGGGTGTTATATCTCGCGATAGCAGTTTTCAATAAACATCTGGTAGAGTCATCATACCACCTTACCAATTGCATGAGTGCTGGTATTGGTCTTATATTATGCGGTAACAAGAAGATTGTCATTAAAAACAATTATTGTTTTTGAATAGTTGTAAATTGTTAAACGATTGTTAGTGTCCAATGTGCCGTTCAGGAACATGTAAAGAGTGACTCATGTCAGAATCGGATGTCAATGTTACCGTAAAAATCATACGTATGGCCATTATTTCAGGTTCGGGCATGCACAGTAGCTATTATGAATATTTTACTGTTAAATGCACAGGATACGGTCTAGGACTTGACCCACTCAAACTATATAAATGTCATCAAGAGCAAAAGACATTTGTGGAGGTTATGTGTGTGATAAGTGATAAGGATTTCAGGGTTGTACACGCGCAGTGGCAACCCAGGAAAGTAAAAGTCCAGTCATGCAGCATGACCCCATGAGCAAATTTTTGAAGAAATCTTCGACATTTCAGTCGCTATTGATCGTGTAGAGAAATTTTAGTTTATGATTTTGATATACAAATATGGAATCAAATTATTAAAAATAATCAGGAGGTACTCACACTTTATTATTATTAAACGAATCTTGTAGATTTAAAGACAAATGTAGGTAAATATTCATAGATTTCGATGTCCAATGTGGTCAGTATTGAAGGCAGTTGAAATCTTAACAGTATCCTATCATAACGGCATTATTTAGATTTTTGACTGATTTTTCAACTTTGAAATTTTTGAAAACTTGATACATATTCTTATAGGAAATTTTACGCTGATTCCGAATATACCACATGTTAGTATGCTGAAAAAATTATTTCGCACAACAAATCGCAAAAACAGGCTGTTTTTAAATTGATGACTAAATTTTTGAAAATTTCAACCCGAAGATGTAATCCGATCATGCTGGCCAACGAACTTGAACTTTCGTTTTGTGTCCTTAACATTTTAAAATTTGTTATGAAGTTTCTAGCACAATTCTACGGACAGTTATCGTCTGGAATGACACATACATCTATACATACATATATACATACATACATACATTTGAAAAAAAAAACGTAAACTACGCCGAAAAAATCCGATTTCGGAGCGAATGAAAATCTTCACCTCTTAATATCTGAAACGACTAAAACATTATAAACCAAAATAAATTCAGTTATTTTGGTTCTCAGGATATACGATATATGATGTATAGGTAGGTCCTACAGTGAAATGATAGAAAACGACGTTTCTTATTTCTTTGAGTGAGTTTTGGTTTATTATTTAAAATAATAAGCCTATGTGATCGTGTAGCAAAAAATTTTTATAACCCCCCCCCCCCCCTCAAACTTTTTCACTTTACGTTTCAAGGTGCGTAGAATCCAAATTTGAAATGTCCGTCCGCCGTCCGGGCCATAAAAGGCCTAAGAATTTACTTGAAAAACCCGTTCTTTCGCACATAGACTCCATTTGGGGTCTAGTTGGTCCTAACGTTTAACCATCCCGATCGCTTTACTCGCATAGATGCTATGGGCCAAAAACGGGCGAAAAAGTGTCTTTTTCGAGGCTTTGAGTGTTAGACGTGTTAGACGCACGCTTGGCAGGGGGTCACGGTGGGTGGTGAGGGGGGTGAGCGGGGGGTGGAGTGAGAGGAGGCGCCGCGGCACCATGAGGTGGGTACAGCGTTCCTTCGAGGCATGAATATGTTTTTTTTTCTAGGTCATATTTGTGTGTTAAAATACCAATGCTTTTCCTACGCATTTTTAATAACATATCCTCTCGACTTTTCGTACGTACTTAGATAATGATATTATTAAGGCAATAACTATTTGAATCGAGAAACATAAATATGCGTATATAATTATAGAAGTATAGGTTGTGGCAAGTCGAAATAGGACACGCTGAGGAGTCTGAACGGGCCTTATGACGTACGCAAGCCAACTAAAACTACTTACGATCAAACTCAATTGAAAAAATAATAAACCTTTGTGAAGCAATTTGCAGCGTTTTCTCCTTAGGTTTATTACCAACTGAAATCGTAATGGCTAGTTTATTATTGAAAGATGAACCAAATGGTCAAGAGCGTTTGATATGAAAATGGCTCCGAGAAACGCCGTAAACTTTTTCCCCCTCTGCAAATACTTCCGTACTTGTCTACTCGCCGGTGTAAAAGGTTTCTTCACTCATTTCATTTCGTAATGTCTTGGAAAATAACCCACAAATAAACAGAGACAAATATTCTGTAAAGTTTACTGTTTTGGTTTATTCGGGTGTCCCGACCGGGCGTCGACAAAATTTGTCTCACACACAGACAGACACACATCCATAGTTTTTTCACGGATTCGGACTTAAGCCGCGTTTGCAATAGCGAAACTTCCTCGCGAAAAAGTTTTTTTTTTTTTAAATTGGCTTTGTAAAAAATATATACAGCCATAACATAGTAATAGGCATTAGATTATATTATGTTAAGATACTTCATTTGCATACAGGAATATGGACGGGAATAATAAAATATTTATCATACATAAAAATTGATGTCCGATATGAACTTAAATAAGGCACAGTAAACTGCAGAGTTTCCGGAGGCTATGCGTGAGTATAGGTTGAAGGGGAGCGTCGTATGATTAGTGGCACAGTTGATGAGTTCGATTCTAGGGAGAGAATTATGGGAGCATTCTAGGATTACATGCTGTGTCGATTCAGTGTTTATTCCGCAGTATCTGCATAGATCTGAATCCACCAGACCGTATTTATGTAGTCTTTCTCTGGTGACGCAATGACCTGATCTTAGACGTGTTATGGTCGTGTAAAACCCACGTGAGTGCAATGAACTCGTTTTGTGAAGCCAGAGGTCAGTCGGTTTTTGTCCGCGCATCAGTTTTTCGCCCGTAACATACTCATCAGTGTAAACGTTCCGAGAGTAATGAACCAGGAGAATTGCGTGAAGCTCATCGAGCTTAACAAAACCTACGATTTTAACACAGAATGTGTTTTTACGGAGGGTTATTTGGTTTAAAGGCGTCCGTCCCGTAAGATTCCCCCCGAACCCCACCCCTCCACCGTACGAGCTGCTACCCCCACCTCGCGTCCGCTCCACCACCTACTTCCTTCGCCTTCCTTCACTCCCATTCCCTTGCAGTAAGAGTAGGAAACTTTTAGGTAGGGATGAGCATCGATGAACAAAACATCGATGTTAACATCGAACCAATACATCGATGTGTGGAAAACATCGATCTCTAAACATCGATGTATTTCGGTGCAAAACATCGATGTTTTAGGATCGATGTTTTTAAAAATCATTTTAAAAAGGTAATTTTAGGAATATACTAAATACAATGAAACACTCAACTAATTTTAATTAAAAGAAATACAATGAAATACACAAATAATTTTAAACTTAAAAAATACAATGAATTACTCAACTAATTTTATATTAAAAGTGGGTGTACAATTTATTAAATTGCATTCTGTGTTTCATTGGCTTGATCCTTGATCCTAACATTGACAATCCGGGGGTCTGGGGTGTCCCGCAGATTTCATTTTACAATAAATGTACCATCATGAACACAAACCACTGGCGGCTAGACACCCCCAACGGCAACGTTTTTTTGCGGAATCCGAAGAACAGGTTCTATTTTAATCGCAACAAAAGAGAAGATGCGTGGATAGAAATTAGTACCAAAGTAAACATTCCTGTTTCTGCTGTGAAAGCGAAGATGATAGCGCTACTGGGATCATACCGACGTGAAAAATCAAGAGAAAATAAGAGCAGAGTCACTGGATCAGGTAAGCATACTGGTTTGTGCATATAGGCAAGTTAGTATAATTTCATTAGTTTTTTTAACCCATTTATTTTGAAGCATTCTTGGGTTACTTATTGCGAAGACATCTTTCATCCAAATTTTGATGGCATTTCAATTTGTTGTTTTCAATTTTTTGTCGGCAGAATGTTTATTTTCTGGTGAGCTAAATTTTAAGCTTGACTTTGACTCTATAGCAGTTAATTGAGGTACTTATTAGCATGTTGCAATAGTTAGGATAGGTAGGTTTTGTATTAAGAATGTACTTCATTATTGTTTATTAAACGTTCTATAAATAATTTTCCCAGGCATGAACCAGATATACAAGTCAAAGGCTTGTCAAAGGCGGCTCACCCTACTCGCGCAACGTCTCGGGAGGTGCGAAATTTCTCTCGCAGCGAGGAAGTTTCGCGAGGGAGTTTCGCGAGAAAGTTTCGCTAGTGTAAACGCGGCTTGAATGGTCAGGAACGGATTTGAATACGGTTATTTATTCTAATTTTAATATTTAATTTATTTACTTATTTTTCAGGCTTGATTGTTCCACACCCCCTGGCTCAATTCCAATAGGTCGTACCTTTTCTGACGAAGCCTAGCTTCAAAGGGGCGTCTTAAAAATTACCAAATATCCGTTCACGAAGATTGTCTTAGAACCACAAATTTTTGTCTTAATGACAGCACAGCTCTTCTAGTTCAAATGAATTAGAGTATAACAAGGCATCGCACACCCACTGCACCCACAGTACCACATAATACAATTTTTATTATAATTAAAATCAAGCCCATCGGTGTCGAGAGGTAGATGAAGAAGGGAAAAACGATAGGTGGAGGTAATAGGAAGGAGAGATAAATTTACCTAGATAGCAGGAAGTAGTAGGTATTCTACCACATCACGTTTTAGATTAAGGATATGCAGGGGAAACTTCAATAATAGTGACGTAGCTTATTAGAACACAGCCATTATTTCTTTTCAAATGTTGACACAAGTCTCGATCGAAACAGTAAATAGAAAAACGCGTTTCTGCGAAACCTGAGGGAAATTTCGTGTTTTCGACCGACTTGATAATCAGCGCACGAAGAAGGTGTGTCAGTGAAGTGATTCCTAGAACGGCCACAGTAAAGAATTCATTGGGTTGCTATACTTGGAAAGACATCGATTCGGCAGGGAGGATGGTCTGCTTCTATTATTCGACTGTGAAAGCATATTTCATTGTTGGGTGAACAACGCTCTTCGCAGCAGTAGAGATAAAACACAGGCGACAAAGAACGCAAGATTAGTCACGCGCTCGTATTGGTTTCACATCGTCGTTTCTTGCTGTATCGTTTTTTGAATTTGTCATCAGCCAATCAACTCCGTGGAGTCACGGGCTCGTGGACATGACGCAAGAAGATTGAAACACGAACGCATAACGACAGAAATGAGTGTTGTGACTTGTGAATCACCCGCCCCACCGCTCATCAAACTGAACTTCATCGAACTGAAATGTAAATTAACGCTACACCTGTGAAACCCCAACCCGTGTTGATGTGGTATTTTCAAAGATCAATGAATAAGCAGACGGTTCCCTGTTAAGCGGACTAACACAGAATACGTACAATTTGAATTGTACCTATCAAGATTGTGTTTATAAGTAGTACAGCAGGACAATTTCAATTTCCACGATTCAACACGTTTATGTCGAAAGAGAATAATAATGTCGAAGGTTCTTATCGTAAATGGTTTAAAGTTGCCTACTATTCAACTTTGTCACTTTCAAGATTGACCAGGGAAGTTATGACATACCTATTGCTAATTGCAGCGGTTCGTTACGTTTTATAGGTCGCTAAGGACGAGGCTTGCATAAAAAAGTTATGACCGCAACATGCTCAAAATAGCAAAAAATAATATATATATATATATATATATATATATATATATATATATATATATATATATATATATATATGGTTGATGGGTTTGGTGAATGACCAAAACTAGTCTGGGTGTGGATATTTTTTTTATATTTGCTGCGACGTTTCGGTCAGGATCTGACCCTAATCATGCAGATATCTATGACAACAATGAATGAAAATGTGTTAGTGAATGTTATATGCTTAAAAGTAGGTGACAGTGGTGAATCAAGATAGGGTAACTAAGTACTTACAGTTGTTGCTTCAGTTTGAAAACAAACAGTGAACCGTGGGATGGTAAATTTAATTTAAATAAGTGCTAGGTACTAGAAGTAGTTATAATAACAAACACTTTGGCACAATCACAAGAAATCCGTTATAAATGTGTAAGGTTTGCAAAGGGAGGGTTTTACAGATGGGTGGTGGTTATTGGTACTGTTACATGGAAGGTGCTGTATGGATGAATGAACTTATTATGAAATTATTGCTGAAATTATGAAATTATTATTGAAATTATTGTTATTATGATGTGAATATTATTTGCTATAAATGCTATGAATGATAATTCGGAGGGGTGATTAATACAATTATTCTTGTGTTATCAACTTATGATAGGTAGTTGATAACCCTTTTACATCTTTTTTAAAATTCATGTTATTTTTGTTTTTTACAATAAATGCCATCTCTTTGATTTTTCTTTTTTCATAATTGGGCTCAATGCAGTTCCAAACCTAATTGTTTTGTTTCGCCATAATATGTTGAACCACAGTCCTGGCAGTTCGCAGAGTAAACAATACCACTTGTTTCGTCTATAATCGGGTCTTTGAGCTTTGAGCAATGTTTTGTCTTTGTTGTTTGTGTGGTTGTAGAAAGCTACTTTGCTGTTTGGATTAAAATTAATTCATTTTTTCTTTGTTTGTTGTGATGCTGGGGCTATGTTTCTTAAGGAAGTGGTGTTGGTTGTGGAGATGGTGTTGGTTCGGTGTGTAGAGGGGTTGGTACCACTGATATGTGGGACTTGTTGGGAGCAAGGTGGAGAGGGGGTAAGGTTGTTAGTCCTATGAAGTGCTTGGAAAATGAGTTTTTTAATGAGTATTTAATATATATATATATATATATATATATATATATATATATATATATATATATATATATATATATATATATATATATTGTATAGAGTGGTAATTCGATATGACCCATACATTCCTAAATATAAGAGGGGTACATATATACAATATATTCCCCTCTTATATTTCGGAATGTACGGGTTATTTCGAAATTACCACTCTATACAAAGTTAAACAACACAAACAGCTTAATTTGAGCATTTAAGTAGTTTCATTATTCCGGTATGAGTTGCAATCAGCCTTGTTCACTAACCAACTCTAAACAAACAATCATACTGATCCTCCATCATATTACAAATGAGGATGACAAAAAATCAAAAGGCGTCTGTTCATGTGTTGAACAGAGAAACAATGGTTGAGATTTGTTATATTGAAATTAAAAGCCTCAAACGATTATTTTCAAAACTGCATAAACATTCGAAATAAAACAAAATGGATCCACTACCTGCTACTGCTACCTGTTATTGTTAATTATTGTTAACTATAATTTTAATCATTTGACCAATTAGTGTCATGTTTCCAAGTGTTTCCCCCTGGGATACACTCGTAAACATTTTAAACCAAACACCGAAGGCTATATTAGCGATTCAGACCAATCAATAAGAGGGGGGAGATTCAAGTGAGTTTGTAGTAAATTAATTTGCATGGACCGACCTCAACTCATTAAATATGTTATGAGTAGAAACCGAAGCCACAGATGTTTGGTGACCATCGATACGCTGCTTCAAAGGGGAGCATTAAGAAACGCTTTTCGGTGAACGATATTAGTTACCAGAGCTCAGGATGTGTTCCGGCGAAAATTCACGAGACGCCGCACGCAGTTTCTATTCTGAGGGTTTTTGGCAGGGAAATTTCCAGTCATGTAGCATGACCACATGAGAGGATTTTTGTACCAAATTTTCCTTTTCAAATTCATGTCAAATTGTTTTGAAATTCGAACTCTTTGTGTGTAAAGAAATCGTTAACTATAAATTTTAAGGCAAAAAAAAAAATAATAATAATAATAAATAAATTTAAATATCATACAACTTCACAAATAAAATGTTGGGGTTTTTTTTTTCAAGTTTTTACAGTCTTTATCAATTTTTAAATCTATCAAAATTAAATTCAAGAACATTTTTCAGTATGATTCTGAGCATACGTTATTGACTGTTGTAGGTTACGGTTGAAATAGGAACATTTTATGAGCAATATTTCGCTAATTAATTTTAATATAACAATTTTTAGCCATTTTGTTGCCATTTTTAGTGATTTTTGCAGCAAGTTTTTGGAATATGAACAGTTTACTAAGCTCAAAAAGTACTGCCCAACGAATCCATCCTCTATTTTGGAAAGCTCGAATTTATGACGAGAGACCGGATTTTTTAATCTAAACCCTAAGAAGACTTATCGTCTGGAATACATATTTATATAATTACGAAAAAGCGTTAAAATCCAGAAACCGTTTCAAAATGATTCAAAACGGGTTCCCGCGAAGCAAATTTTAGGAAGTTTTTCTACACTTTTTACTAAAATTCCCCAAATAATAACTTGATAGTAACAACATTAAGTTCTCTAATTCATGGAAAAACATAGATCCACGGTACGTTTCTGCAAGTATTGATATTAGAATTCCAAATTTATCTAAGTGGGAATGAGGAGTTCAATCAACAAGTAGATATCTTGTTTATCGGTACCTCGTTTAATTTTTAGCAAGTCTCAAATAATTCACAGACACCCATTCTAATGAATTTAATCAAAATTTGATTAGTTATGACTGTGGCGTATGAGCGAGCACGAAATTCATCATCCAGAAGAAAAAAAAAAAACTCCACTCACACAGCATTTAGCGAAAACTCCGCTCACACAGTATGAGCGAATTTTCATAAGTTACCGTATTGTATTATTATGTTTAAGTTATTATGTGTATTATATTATGTTTAACTTTTTTGAAATTTGAGAACTTTGAGAACAATAATTCAAAAGAGCGCAAAAGTTCACTGCTAATTTCATGACAAGAAAACTCGTTTGATGCGACTCAATTTTTTTTTTTTTTTTTTTTTTTTTTTTTTTGTGAATTTTTAGCAAATACAAATGAATTTTAAGAACATTTTTCAATCAATATGTAATGTATTTTGAAGATTAAGTTCCTTAGGTGGGGACTCGCCCGAGTAAGTCTCTATGAAATAATCATAAAAAAAAGTTATTATACTCGTAATTATAATTCCTAAATCAACTAGCTATTACTTCAAACCGTATGGCATATATTAAGAAAAAATTTCAGCATAATATTGGGCATGAATTTGTTTATGTTCTAGTACATTGTTGATAAACTTCTTTCACTAAACTGCTAAAAATGTAAATGTAACCATTTGCAGCCATTTTGGTGATTTTTAGAGCAGTGTTTTGAAGTTTGCCCATTTCATTGTGCTCCAGAAGTGCTGGGCAGTGAACTCATCCTTTCATTTGTAAAGCTTCATTTTTGGCGCATGAAAGGAATTTTTATCTTAACCCTTCAGAATTGGCGTATCTTGGATAGATAACATTTATAATTACAGGTACGGTTCAAGTTTGATGGACCCTGGCCATTTAGGATGTTGGGAAAGTAATTTAATGTAGTTCAGATGTTTGTGTGTGGTTGCGCAACACTGGTTAATAGACTGCACTGTGAAGACTACATTGTGAAGGAAAGTGTCTTGAATAGAAAGCACCTTATGAGGGGCATTACCATGAAAGCAAACAATCCCGCAATGTTTTTATAACATTTTTGCCCCCGATGATGGATATGGATCATCCATGCATAATATACTAGGGAGTGCTTCTTTTTTTCTTCTCAGATATTTACATGATTCGATGCATGAAATACCGCGTTCCTGGGAGTCCATAATAAAACACTCACGACCTATAATAGTTTCACGTAAGAATCCCCAACGTCTACCCAATTGTATGGCTATTTTTAACGCATTTTAATTCAACTCTGCGTAATTAAACTTCAATTCTTCAAACTACAAAAAAATGTATCAAAAAACTAAAACAAAATCTTTTTCAATTCTCCTACAACTTCTTCTTCTTCATTACTATGACAAGGGGGTGATAGAAATGGAGGAGTTACCCCTTCAAAAGGTAGAGGCAATTTTCCAGCTACACCCAAAGGATATCCTGAATAGATATCCCAGGAACTATCCCAAGATGTGGCATTTGCAAGAATCGAGAAGGACCAATTTCCATCACAATTCTTTTCATTAATTTCGTGGGAAATGATCGGAATCGTGCGTCGCAGAATGTTTAAGGATTGCGCTTTCGCTACAACCCTCGATTTTAGCGAATTTTTGAAGAAAATTAAGCTATTGCTCTCGCCTGAAAATTTGTAGAATGTGAATTTTTGAAAAAATTTTATGCAGAAATCCGTTTCAGGCTATTCTGAATCATATTCTGAAGTTTAACGCATTTTTTTATGTATGTATGTATGTATACATGTATGTATACGAGTATATGTATGTATGTATGTGTCATTCCAGACGATAACTGTCCGTAGAATTGTGCTAGAAACTTCAAACAAATTTTAAAATGTTAAGGACACAAAACGAAAGTTCAAGTTCGTTGGCCAGCATGATCGGATTACATCTTCGGGTTGAAATTTTCAAAAATGTAGTCAAAAATTTCAAAATAGCCTGTTTTTTGCGATTTGTTGTGCGAAATAATTTTTTCAGCATACTAACATGTGGTATATTCGGAATCAGCGTAAAATTTCCTATAAGAATATGTATCAAGTTTTCAAAAATTTCAAAGTTGAAAAATCAGTCAAAAATCGAAATAATGCCGTTCGCAAGTTGTAAAAATCGGTAATATTTGCATGAAACATTGTCCAAATTCAGATTGAACTACTCTTATGGAAGTATCCCTGTATAACCAATCCTAGAACCATGCTGTTTAAAACGTAGGTAGTAGGTGCTTGTTAAATAAAAATAATAAAATTAAAAAAAAAAAAAAAAAAAAAATGTACAATTACAACTGATGAGTTTACTATGTGAAATATTCCGTCCTCCGATTCTCTCGGTCGCTCTCTTTAATGTTTTACGCTCAACTGTTTTAGGACTGATGTAGCTTTAATACTGACTGTGGCTTAGAAAATATCAGCCATGAAATTATGAAGAAGTTCTATTTATGTACGTACTAGCACGCAGACCCAAGGCCTCGCTCCGCTCGAAATGTCGAAGATTTCTTTAAAAAATCGCTCATGGGGTCATGCTGCATGACTGGACTTTTTAATCGGTAAAATAACAATTTCGTGTTTTTGGGTCACCTTTGATGATCCTCGTCAAACTCATGATGACTCCTTGTCTGTCTCTTTTACTTTAGATCTAATAGACCTTTTGCAGCGGATAAGAATCATTCAACTAAATCAGAATACAGGGATGGTATTATAATGAAACACAAACATCGGAGTCCGAGGAAACTACAAATAGCTCAACAGACAGATTGGCGCGGGTGGCTCATTGGAGGCCAGCGGACAGCCCTTAGATCTCCTGACAACGGAGTCACATGAAAGTGGTTTGCTGCCTTTCTACGCTATTCTATTCGGGCGAACAGTCTTCTTTCCACAAGTTGACTGAATACAGAAAGAATAGAGAATTATTACCTAACCAAAAGTAAACCATTTGGACGGACCTACAAAGGACCAACACAAAGTCAACATTTTTTAATTTTTTTTCCTTGGCCGATTACAAAGGATTATTATTGAAAATTATAAAACAAAAAGCAACAATATTTATCTAACTACGGTAGTACATAAAGATCAAAACAATACAGGAAAATGTAGAGAGTTTTTGGTCTGGTGAGGCCTTAGATGCAAGGTACAGATGAGGATGGAATCAAAACGTGCACAGATGTTCGTCTGGACACTACCACTGATATATTAATTGATTTTAGATACAGACATAAGAAACTACTACAACAAGATGGAATTTTTATTACAGGTAGAATCCCAAGCACAATATTATATAGAAAAAGTGTTTTAGCCATAAATTACAGCGCTAACAGTTTGCGTGCATACATATGTTACACATATCATCCGATCATGAAGTAGGTATGCTGCACGACTGGAAAAATTTATTTCTTTGAAAATTCTCTATGAATAGTTGCCACCGTTTGATTTTTGAGTGAAGCTACGCTAGTCTATCTGCGAGTGAATATACGAAATTTGAATTTGCACTTGTGTTCCTCCAATAAAATCCCTACTTACTTTGGATGTAGGGAAAAAGATACTAAACCTACCCCGTGGAGTTAAACGCGGGGTACTTTTCCGATATACGTGGCACATAGTCACCCCATCTGACGGTACTTACTTTGGATATAGGGAAAAAGATACTAAACCTACCCCCCCCCCCCCCCCCCCCCCCCCCCCCAGTCAACTTGTCTTCAACACGCCCGCCCGATGTTTCTAGGCATTCCTTCTTACTTAGATTACATATTTACGTAGAATTGGTGACAATTTGAAGCTGTGGGAAGAAATTATATTATTGAAAAAAAAATAAGGAAAAAAAGAATTACTGTTTTCAGAAGTTGCCGATGTCGTTGAGGATTTGTTGAAACAAATTGGTGTGGTTGTGGTTTGATGCCTCCACATGAATTCGCACAAGTACTCGTAGAATGCACATGAATTCGCACAAATAGATCAGAATGCTGTTTATAGGTTGGTGGTCTGGATGCTCGCAAGCTCGCATCTCAAAATTACATAACATCAAGTTGTCAATCCCTTACTAAAATTCATATTAGTTGGACATTTAGGTCACAATGATGTGTATACTTTATCAGGGATCTAGGTATCCCCCTAGAGGTGCAATGGAGGCCTAAGTCCGCGATAAAAAGGTGAGGAGGTTGACAGTATCCCGTCAGAGAGATACCACTCCTACTAATAGCATTTAATGAGCTATGTTCGGAGTAGATTGGTTTCCAGGGACCTGGATCACCCATCCAACGCCAAACTCAGCTTCTCAAAAACGCGAGGAAGGCGTGCGACGCCCGTTGTTCACCAACGGGGCGACGACAGCGCATTCTCTGAGATCCCGACAGGAACTCTATGACGGGAACTCTGTCACAACTTTGGCGGTCTGGATGATCGCAAGCTCGCATCTCAAAAATACATAACATAACATAATCTAAGTAATAAGTAATGCCTAGAAACATCGGGCAGGCGTCTTGAAGACAAAGTGACTGGGGGGGGGGGGGGGGGGGAGTATAACGGAAAAGTACCCAAAATGCTGGGTGAATAATTTTGCAGGTTGATTGATGGATAATCAAATGACTTATCGCGTACCTACTAGTAGTGCACCATCCACAACGCCTAGGCCTAATGCCAGACTTTGTTTCAGAACGGTCCAAGCTTTTTGATATTTTATTGACTAAATGTATATTGTGGTTGTTTTCCATAGGGAGTCGCACCACGCCAGGTAAGGGAAAACGTACATTAGGCAATCCAATTCAATCTTGGGTCTGCAGATGGGATCGGGACCAGTACAATACTTAAGCTGTCTTAAGAAGCTGATGACAAATCAGCGGTGATTCAAAAGTGTCAAGATTTATTGTTTCAGCCACATTCAACCACTGTCCAGAAAAATTAAATCAATTCAAGAGTTGTTGGAGGGTTAAATGCCTTAGTTGGTGCCTTAAATGGTGATAACTATAGAGTAGTAAGATAAGTTGAGTTTGTTTAACCTGAGTCCCTACCCATGCCATGATATTACAGGAGGAAAGCTATTTTCCTTCGATTTTACCTTCGAAATCCAAACATAACGGTATCCTTTTTTCCCATACAGCCTAAGAATTTTATGACACCATATGATTTGACAAGACAGAGTCACGAATTATAACCAATACCCGTCTCCCGTGTCCATGAAAATAATCCGGGGCGCTCCAGAAACCTATAACATTCCGTTTAAAATAGCCGTTTTTATGGTTTACAGGGAACACACCAGTAACTTTCATCGGGAGATTTATGACCAATAAAAACACGATTCACGTAATTCGATCACGGGTTATTTTTATGCCATACCAATGTCCAGTGTTCCATCCGAGTCTAATGAAGCAACGGAAACATTGTGATCGCTTTCGAAAGTTGGAAAAATCGCTAATCCCAAAATCAAAATTTCCGGTTCAGGGATTGTGCGGGCTCATGATCCTCCGTAGATTCATCGCTGCTGGATCAATGAAGTTCTCTGCAAGAGCTCAAGCGTAAATTACACAATTCACGACGATTATAACTTCTGAACTTCTGAATTTAACGATTTCGTGAGGGAAAAATTAATCTATTGCGATGGTTTCAAAATTATAAGAAACATAATTTCCAGAATTTCGCTTAACATAATTGATCATAGTACCAATGCATTATTGGGTAAAAATAAAAAGTTCCAGTCATGCAGCATGATCGTATGAGCGAATTTTCTTAGATTACCTACCAATCGTATTACAATAATATGCTAAATTGAATAGAAATTTGAGCATTTTGAGTTCAAAGAAATTGTTAGAAAGCTACTCATACTAAATAAAATTCGGCAATTCAAAAAAGATTTTGGATTTTTAGAATTTTTTTTGCCGTTTTTATAGATTTTTAGTAAATATTAATTTATTAATGAATACAAACGGGGATAAAATCCCAATTACAAAAAGTACAAATTTATGAATAATGGTGGGGGGGGGGGGGGGCAAATAAATATATCTAACCACAAAGAACTGAACAAATAATTAACTAATTATCTTCTTGGACCGTTCTCGATGTCAAATTTAAATCAAAACCTAAGAATGTAATTAATTAACCTCTGAATCCTAACTAATGGGTTGTTAAACGAATAATTCAGTAAAATGAGGCACAAATAAATCATTTGATCTAGTGGAATAAGAAGGCACCTTAATGTTTAAAAGCTCAAGCAAAGCTGGAGTATCGCACAGATCGTTCAATAATTTATGAAAAAATAATAATTTCATTAATCTTCCGTCGATCAGCAAGCGAGTGCAACCCCAGGGATTCCATCACTGATTTGTCGCTAAAAAATTATGAAATTTAATTCCTATTTTCAGCATAATTTTGTGCAAAAATTTTTTAATGTCCCAGTTAACCGGTGATAATTTTTTTTCTTTTACTAAAATTATGCTAAAAATTATAAATTTAAAGATTTTTGGGCGTTTTTACCCATTTTTAGTGATTTTTTAAAGCACATTTTTTGGGATTTGACCAATTTTAATGTGCTCAAAAAGTGCTGGCCAACGAACGCATCATTTCATTTGGAAAGCTTGATTTTTCGGGGCAAGAACAGGATTTTTATGAAAAAGCGCAAATTTTAGGAATCGTTTCAGATTGCCTCAAAACGGATTTCATAGAAGAAATTGGAGTGATATTACGACATATTTTATTTACTGTTCACCACCGCTGGAGGAATAACAACTCTATCTCTCGGGGAATACGCACTGATTTAAATAATTTCTTTGAGCCACAGGAAAGCAGGTTTTAAGTTAACGCTAGTATTAATGAAATTATGCTTATAGCAGTACATTCAATTAATTTTTAGTACAGTCCATGCGGTGTAAAATTTCTTGCTCTGCTAGGAAGGTAAGGTTGTCATGAATCTAAACTCTTTGGAAAATCTTGCGAGTGTGGGCGCTAACTGACACAGTTGCAATTTGGATTGAAGAATCCCACTCCTACCTAGACGTCTAGATTAGAGATCTTGCTGGAGTTTGGGTTTCGGCTGACCGTGTGGCCAAAAAGAAGGCAGTTCAGGCCCATCTGGAAAACCTGCAGCCCTTCAATCTAAACAGATCAAAAAACGAATCACGCATCGCCGTTGGTTTTGTTCCCCCTTATAGAAATTAAATGTATATTAAATCTAAACAAACTAAACTTCACAAATATAATTTAAAAAAAAAACTGTTTTTTTCTCACTAAGCAAACGTTCACGAAGATACTAATTCCAATCCCAACGATTCCGCCTGTATATGGCTAAACAATGGACTCCATATTCATGCACCAAGGCCTGACATTCTTCTTATTATTGATGGGGAAGAACATTTATATTAAAATTATTTGAATTATTTATTTGATTGTTGTGGAGGTCAAAACGATTCTAGAAAGATACTTTCGGCTTCAGATATCAAGTTTTACCTTTCTTTTGTCATTCAATAACTCACTTATGAATCGATTAATTTAAGATTTTCTGGTGATCCGTTGACGCGAAATTTAATCCTCTACAACTGTTTGTGAGACAGAAATAGTTTAATTAGTTTTCATCGGAAAACGTTTACAAATATGCCGAATAATGAGGTTTTATCACAAAGAAACGCATTAACGGAATAAGGGGTATATTCTGAATCAGCGTAAAATTTCCTATAACATAGAGGAAAAAAATAATTTTTTCCTCCCAAATTGGTCAAATTCCACAATGCGCGGCGCTACATTTCCGGACAAGGAATAAGGATGCGTCGTCGGTTTTGTGTCACGTCACCCGTGTAACACTACTGGGCACATCAGAATTACTCGAATACTGGTGAAGTAAATAATAATAGTTTTTCTTTTCAAATGCCTCATTACCAACTAATCATGTAGCGGGTAGGTTTTTGAACACCCCTCAAACTTGGTTATTTTACGTTTCAAGTCGCGTAGAACCGAATGTGCCATCTGAAGTCCGCCTCCGCTGTCTAGCTTTACTAGCCTTCAACTCGATCGAAAAAAAACTGTTCTTTTGCACACATATTATTATTTGACATATTTTAAATGAGAAAACTGAGTTTTAAGACACTACTTCTTCGCAGTATTGTTCTTATTTTGCCTGATCTCTTAGCTATAATCTCGTGAACATTGCGTGAAGTGCTGACTCCACTGATGACTGTGTCAGGTAAAATCCTGGTTCATTGTCATAGAGATAAATACTTTTTCATACTTATTGTTCATACCCAACGGAAAACCCAAAACATGAAGTTCGTAACTACTAATGACCTATAAGTGCAACTAAACCGCGTTGTTCCACACTTGAGGCTTACTATCTTTGCGTTAAATCCATGCCCTGTTTACGAATTGACAACTAAAAATGAGAAATTAGCCAGTATTTGTACTGAAACTAACATAAAATTCGAATTCAGGATTGAAAATCGGCGTTTCATATCGAAATGAAGAAATTGATTTGTCAACCAGTGGACAACAAGACATCTGGGGGAGAATATCGCGTTGCCCAACCACCGTTAACGTGGCTTCAAAATTAAGGCAACCGTTCTCCCGGTTCAATTTTGGGTTAGCATCTTTATTTGCTCTCTCAAGACTACGGTGACGGGTGACGTTAAGTTGAAGTCGCCAAAAACTGTCTACTATAAGACCCTATAAAACTCTCTATTAACTTGAACCACGACGTCAAACCACCTAGCACGTCACATAAAATTACTGGGTGTTTACATTACGTCGGTATATTATGTATATGTTACGTCGGGAATCCGCTGGATTGAGCCTGATCTCGTACAGGTCACCTGCGAGGGGTGAACCCTTTAGAAAAGCAGAGGAAACCTCGGCAGAAGGCCAACAGCGGAATGGCCTTCGCACTCCTGAGGTCAGAATGCGGACGCCTGATTACTAATTCCACTCAGCGCGCACGCGGATCCTCCCTGACTGCCTCTGCTGAAATTTCTCGCTGAGGAAATAACATTTATCCATTGACCCTGAATAGACAATGGGTAAATTCCAAACGTCATCCCCGCAAGAATCCAGAACGTGGGAGTGGAATAAACGTCAACTGTGACATGGAACAAATTAATAATTTATCTCAAACCCGCTCGTGACTCTATTTTTGGAAAAAAAAAAAACTCTGAGACTTCCAGCTAATTAATTATTTGCTCACGATTCGCAATCCGAGACGAACAAATGTAATGTAGCAAGTAGATATATAAAGACGAGACAAAAGGAATTATGAATGATTTCAGATCTTGGATGAGTGAGCGAGTAATTACATAGAATAAATCCAAGCAATCATGTAATTTTCAAGGATTGTGAAACAGTATTAGCTAACCTACATAATCGGGTATTTTGCACATCCTCTGATGCCGCAGCCCCGTTACTTCACACAATATTGTTTACGGAGTGGTGAAATATGTAAATGAATTAAATAAATGAATAAATTATTGCACGGTATATATACAGGGTGTCTCAACTTAAGTAGGCAAGACTTCAGGGATCAATTCTACAAGTAATTTCCAACAAAAAGTGTCTCGTAAAGTGTTATTTCTTAGAGGCTTCGTTTTCGAGTTATTGACGATCTAAGATTTTTTTCGTGTTTGACCCTCGAAACTCAGAGAAGGGCACTTTCGCCCTTATTCGTTAGTCGTAGAGGTCTGCAAGTGTCACCATTCGATTCAGCGTGAAAAATTACGTAGAATTCGACATTTAAATCATAAAGTTGTAGGATATCATTTTTTCCTGAAATCCATCGATTTTCGTCAAAAATACCACGTTTTTTCGCCTTCAAAAGCCGTTTTTCCTCCTTGTTGTTACTTTTATCAATTTTTGGCTATACCGTTAGAAAGCTGATAAGATTTTGAAGTTTTTACTGTACTTGCAAACGACTGTTCATTTTTTTTATGGAGGGAGGAATCAGATTGAAAAAACCCAAATTTTTAGAATTTTACAAAGTTTGTACTTTGACCTCTTTTTTCGGTATCTTAACTCTCTTGAATAATTATGATTTGGCATCAAAAAGATAGGAAATTTAACGTTCTTTCCAACGGTATCCTCAGGTTTGAGAATACTCAAAGAATGATGGGGTCACAGCCATTTTTAGGAGATAAGGTCGAAAACACGAAAAAAATCTTAGATCGTCAATAACTCGAAAACGAAGACTCTAAAAAATAACTCTTTATGTGACACTTTTTGTTGCAAATTACTTGTAGAATTGATCCCTGAAGTCTTGGCTACTTAAGTTGAGACACCCTGTATAAGTATGAAATGTTCATTGTTCCTCATTAGTTGATTTAAGGAACAAACGACCTGTTGTTTTCCATAAAGAACGATTTCTTAAGAGTAGGTACCTATACAATGCCAACCCCAAAATAGATTTTTCAAGGTGAAGGAATATCTGATAAGTGGGGTGTGGCACATAGCCTCCTCGTATCCATTTCATGAGAATATAGAGTATTGAAATTTTTAATAATTATTAAATAAGAACAATTCATTCCCAGAAATTATTATCGAATCAGAGGGAAACCGTAAAAGACATGCTTGTCACAAAGATTTAAGGCTCGCGCATGCGGAGCAGCAACTATTGATACGGTCGCGATGAAACTCATCTGTCGTGACCGTATTGTCATTAACAAACTACCCTTCAAATTTGAACGAAATCGGGCAAATAGACCATGGATTTTCGTGAAAACTATCAATTTCTGACTGATGGATTTTATAGGGGATCATCCTTAGTCTAATCCACACATTCCTAGAAAATTTCATCAAAATCGAATTGTAACTGTAGAAGTCATGCGTGTGGCAAGGATTTCACACTCGCGCATGTACTATCGTGATGAAATTATTAAGAGATGATCCCTTTAAATGACCCTTCAAATTTGAGCCAGATTGGACGACTAAAACGAAAGAAGTTATGGTTGATGGAATTCACATTTGCACATGCGCAGAGTGAAGCATATTTGCGAGTAAACAAACCAATAGGGGACCATCTACAGCCTAATCCGCAGATTCCCTATAAATATCAATAAAATCGGATGAAAACTGTAGACGTGTTGCAAGGATTAGCGGACGCTCGGACAGACGCACACGAAACCAAAGTTGTTCGCAATGTTCTAAAACATAAAATGCGAGTGGTAATTTTGGTTTGCGAGACAAAAAGTTGCTCATCACCTGAAAGTGAAAACGATGCTTGCCCTGCCTATAGGGCTTGATACGGCTTCATCTGAATACACATATTAATCTAGAAGGCAATTGCAATTTTATTTTTTATGCTTAGAAATGATTGAAGTTCGAAAAATAGAGATGGGTCTTATCGTATCAGGAATCAAATTTGGATTGGAATTATTAAACTGGAAGTCTGACCATTCTGAGTGATAAACGAAATGCGCTGCGGATTTGAATATTTCTAGACCCTTCGTCCAAATCGGTGCAGCACTCACCAATGTTTTACTTGTGCTAAAATGAAGTATAGTCTGAAACTGTTTCTTCATGCTTTTGAATTAATGAAGACCCTTCAAGAATCCGGTGAAATCTATGACCTGAACAAACAATCGCACGCATCAGTGCGAGGAGGAGGCAGCTGTGAATGGACAACGTCATTAAAAAAATGGAAACAGACAAATCGCCAACAGATGATGCGACAGTTGGCACGAACTACAAAAGCCAGCTCTGTAGAGCTGCCCCATCAATCATCGATGAATTTATTGAGTTACTGTATCATTAAATAACATTGTTTTAGTTTAAAGGACATTGTGAATAGTGGAGCAGATACCTGTGGTGAATATAACGAACTGAAAACAACTAGATTAATACGGGAGTAAATGAG
Source organism: Adelphocoris suturalis (assembly GCA_030762985.1). NCBI lineage: Eukaryota > Metazoa > Arthropoda > Insecta > Hemiptera > Miridae > Adelphocoris > Adelphocoris suturalis. The sequence goes on along the minus strand of CM061051.1, from coordinate 374,371 downwards.
GCGAACAGAATGAGCCATCGATCTCCTGAAACTAGCCTTCTGTTATCATCATGTTTTAAAAACGTATTGATATGAATGAAAAGTTGACTCTTTTGCTGAGACGATTCCGGTTTATTATTTTCAATAACTAACCTTTGTAATCGATCAAGAAAAGAACATTTTAACCCCACCTCCAAATTTGTTGGTTAAATTTCAAGATGTGTAGAATCCAAAAATCGAAGAAAAAAAAAAAAAAAAAAACAGTCCGTCTGCTGAGCGCGGACCGAAGTTTTCTCCGAACCTACGGGACCAAACATTATGAAATATGGCTCAAAAATCGTACGTCAACTGGGGGATATGAAAGTAACATCGGCATCACTATCGTCGACCCTAGAGAATACTATTAGAGAGCTGAAATATTATAAATTCGACAATTCCGTTCCGTTCGTATCCCATAATAAGGGGATACGTCGAGTCCAGACCTATACACCTCAAAGTCTTTTGAAAACATGCGAGAATTCTGTTTTGAAATCTGTGCTTAAAGGCAGAACAGTAGCTGTAGCTACAAGTCTGTAACTGGGATTCGAATCCTTGCGACGCGACGTCAAAATTTCTTTTTATTCTTCACAGAAACTTCTAATTCCTTCATTTTTTTTATTGGTTTATTTTGTATTATTTTCATTGTTAGTGTATTAATTCACTTTCTTTGTTATATTTTAATAATGCACCATAAACTCAGTTCGATCGGTGATTTTCTAAGTACCACCGATCTTAGTAGAAGGACTTTCTAATAGAGAAATAATAAACCTTTGTGTAATCATTTGCAGCGCTTTTATTATTTCGAAGACCGGTTCAGGACTATAAACCATCTATTGTGTGATCGGTATTAGTAGTTCCTCCTTCTCGATTCTTGAAAATGCTACCCCTCGGCATATATTTCTGAGGTATATTCAACCTTCAGGACATGCTCTGGCTGTAGCAGGTTAACCGCTTCTCTCCTTTGAAGGAGTAACAACTCCATTTCCATCACCTCCATTGTCACATGGTAGCAGAGAGTGGTTTTGAACCTCACCCCCGCCCTACCTAGCTCCTCCATTATTGAATGTTCTGGCGCCTCTATCCCCCCCCCCCCCCCCCTTAGGCAAAATGGGCAACGTCCCTCAAAACTTGAAACTTTGAACAAATAAACTTTTACCCCAGCCCAACCTGCTTGGAGTCCACTCTGTCACTTCTCTCCCTGTTTTTTGAAAGCCCAGGGAGTGTGATAGATATGTGTAGTTTTCCTCCTTCTTGATTCTTGAAATTGCTACCCCTTGGCATATTTCTGATGGTTATTCAACTTTCAGGATATCCTCTTGGTGTAGTAGGTTAATCGCCTACCCTCTTTGAAGAAGTAACCACTCCATTTCCATCACCTCCATTGTCACAACCGACATTCCGAGAATTAAACAAATGAACATAAGTACTACATAAGTAGTATATTATGTATTTATTGCTACAGTGTCGCTCAGTATTGCATTACAGCTTAGTGATTCATTACTTGTAATTTATCTTATTTTGGTACTATATTTCCATGAAAGAAATTCGTCGTAATGCGTCGAACTCCTTTTGTGTCCAGGACGCTTTTCAACTCGGTATGCCAACTTATTTGAGAATCAAATAAAGAATATCTGAAAAGTCTCCACATCCGAGCATTTTTTGATACTGGCTCGACCAAAACTCAAGAACCTATACGCAGAATATTGCTCCAACGGTCAATAAACGAAACCACGAAAAAAAAGTGTGAAATCCAGTAAGACTTGTTACGGAATGCCTCAAAACTTATTTTCACGTAGAAAATTTTGGGAAATTCTCATTTTTAAATTTTTGGAGCAATTGCAATAGCTCCATTTACTTCAAAGATTCTAATCAAAAAACTGAAACCCCAATCATCACAAAAAAATGCACTCAGCACTACCTGACACTGGATACAGAACTTGTCCCGCTTTGCGCGCCCCTACCGATCTGTGTTCGAATGAATGCCAGTTACATAAAAGACCACCTATTTTGATTGATCGATTGATTCCCTTCTGATGTTTCCTAAAATATTATCGGATATTAGGAAGCACTTGGTTTTCAACTAATACTACTGCTAAATTATTGATATTAATTCTTCTTACTATCAAGTCTTTGAACCCTGAGGTTTGCAATCATGAAAATTTTATGGTACAGCATTTCCTTTTATTTTACGGGACTTTTAGGGAACGAAATTTACCGCCCAGGGATCGTTTATCACCTACAACTAACTTTCACGATAACGTTTAAAATGAACAATTCGGAGATGGATTCACAGCAAATAGATCCCAACGGGGTATAGCGTTTAGTCAAACTCTTATCGCTAGCGAAACTTTCCGTTGCTCAGCGCCTAATTAGTGGAGGCCCGCGAGAGAAGACAGGTATCGTTTACCGATCTGTGAGAAACCCTTGGAGGTATCGAGACTGGGGTTACGAGACGGGGGAATTTGTGAGGGATTTTACTATGAAAAGTTACAACTGATGTGAAGGTAGTTTACTACGAGTTAGCTTAGTTGAGTCCATATCGCTTACCGTGAAGTTTATTGAGGGTCCCAGAAGCTAGGAGCCAGCACCGTGTTTTCCCTGCTCAATGCGCCGAAAGTTCTGGAAAAAAAACATTATCATGTTATTCGACGTTCCGTGCATATGGACAAACTGATAATATAAGAGACTAGATAAAATTTAAGAGAATAGCATGATAAATTGCCAAACATCGTGTAATGAGGCCGAACGTAGAACCCAATGGATCCTCGAACACTTCAACATCCTAATCGTATAACCCCCTTGAGTCTGCAAAAAATGTGGAAAACTCCTGCATCGCAGTTATTGACCGTTTTGTATTTGGTGGAATTCCATTAAACGTTCAACCAAACAAGAATCAAACCAACTAATATCATTTAACATAAAATTGCACAGAAACAAACGTATAGTTTTTGGAAGAAATCAATAAATAACTAACATGATTACAATATTAGTATTTTTAATAATATGGTTCACTTCATAATTATCACCTTTAAGCCTGACAATAGCATACCAAAACACCCTCCAATCCTTTTGCATTTACCAAACTTCACTAAATTGGCCCCGATCAAATAGGTCGAAATTAATTAATACCATTCGGAAAAAAGGCGAATCGCCAACGCATTAGTTGTGTACCTACTGAGCGTTGGGTGCTCAAACCTTGGAAAATCTAACAAACATTTTTGCTCCAATGTAATTTTAATAGTAATTATTTATTTTTTTGCAGTCGTGGTGATTTGAAAACTTATGAATGAAGCGGTTCGTTTATAGCCTTTCCAAGTCTAATTCATCCTTTTTCAAGAGTAGTTCAACCTTATTCAAGTCAAATTAAATACTTTGAAAGTCATATTCAAACTTATTCAAGTCAAACTCTTCCTTTTCTAAGGAAAATTCAACCTTACCCAAATGAATTTCATCGTCAAAGTCAACCTTTCCAAGAGAAATTCCTTATCCAATTCTATTTTATCCTGTACAAAGTCAAAGTCAACCTACTCCAAGTTAGAACCAACCTTTTCCAAGAGACATTCAACTTTATCCAAGTCTAACATCCTCTTACAAGTCAAATGCAACCTTATCCAAATCAAAGCCAACTTTTTACAAAATTAATTCAATCTTATCCAAGTCAATTCATCTTATTCCAAGATAAATTCAGCCTGATACAAGTCAAATTCATCCTTTTCTAAATCAAATTCATCTTTTTCTAAGTCAAATTCAACCTTATTAAAGTCAAAGTCAACCTTTTCCAAGTAAAATTCAGTCTTACCCAAGTGAATTTCAACCGTCAAAGTCACCTTTTCCAAGAGAAATTCAACCTTATCCAAATCTATTTCATCCTCTACCAAGCCAAATTCAAATTTTTCCATAAACAATTCAACCATATCCAAGTCTAATTTATCCTCTTCCGAGTCAAATGCAATCTTATCCAAATTAAAACCAACCTTTTACAAGATAAGCTCAATCACATCCAAGTCAAATTATCCTTTTCCAAGTGAAATCCAATCTTACCCAAGGGAAATTCAATCTTTTCCAAATGAATTTTAACCTTAACTAAGTCTAATTCATTCTCTTCAATGAATAAATCCAACCTTATCAAAGCCAAAATCAACGTTCTCTAAGTCAAATACATCATTTACTAGGTCAAATTTTACCTTTCAATGTCAAAGTCAACCTTTTCCAAGTAAAATTCCACCTTACCCAAGTGACTTTCAACAGTTTAAGTCAACGATTCCAAGAGAAATTCAACCTTTTAAAATTTAATAACCTTTTCCAAGCAAAATTCTACTTTTTTCAAGTGAATTTCAACCTTATCTAAGAGAATTCAACCTTATCCAAGTAAAGGACAACATTTTACAAGATAAATTCAAGAACATCCAAGTAAAATTTAACATTTTCTGTCTAAATTCAATTTTCCCCAATATCAACAAAAATCATGATTTCTGAATAATGTGAATTTTAAACATCAATACCAACTGTATGTTGTTTTTAGGAAAGTATCTCACTCAACCTTCTAACACTTCCTCTTACATACTTACTACTCAACCGACCATTCATCACTACACATTTTGTTCAATATCAGTCTTAAGTATTGCAACGAAGAGATCTTAATGGGTTGCATAATTCACTATAGATTAAAATTAAAATTTATATTTGTTCTGGCGCCCAGAAAAGTTGAATTCGACTTGAAAGAGGTTGGATTTGACTTGGAAAATTTGAATTTGACGTCAAAAAGCTTCATGTATATCGGATCTACCTTCGAGCCGTTATTATGTTTATAGAGGTTCGAGATGTACATGATTGCGCTTGCGAATAATCCGAATGCTACATAATTGATAGGGTCCCATCAAGGACATAAGGGATGGATTCTCCAATTTGAACACAAGTTTGTTTCCTTATATGCCAATAAGAAATAGTTAACCCTCCTAACCACTACTAAAGAATGGGGGCGAAACTGTATAAACGTTAATTAAACATGTTGACTACGAAGATGACCAAAACCTTAAGAGATAAAATTGATATTGTTTGTTACTGATGGTGACCTGACCGACGAAATCAATCTAACATTGTAACTCTTCATTTTCGTGGAAATAGACAACGTTCTTCATTAACTTTCGTTTTCTCTTCATTGGGTATGTACTGTTGCAATGACTATATTATGAAATGAACGTAGTTAACAAAGCAAACATGAGGGTTCAAAATGTTGAATCTGCACTCCAGAACATGCTGGAAGTCTCCAAAGTTCATACATTGCTGAATGAATCCAGTCAAACCTGCGTTAACGCGCTGAATACAACAATATCGCATGACACATTGTCCCACTACCCCACTATCGACTGACACCGTCCATCTTCATTATTTCATAGTTGACTATTGATACGGCCCAGTTCCCTGAGGGGAAATTTAATCACAGATAGCGATAGCATACTGGAGAAGCAGAGGTTTATTGCTATCGATTTCGTTTGTTTGCTCCGTAATAGGATCAGATTAATGCCGTCAATGTAGTGCCACGTGCCACAACTGACTTGTGTGCAATTGAAACGGATGTTAACACGGCGAACTGAATGTAAATTACCTTGTTGTATTACAATGGACTTCGAATCACGTGCTTCCAGAACGCGGATTGTACTGCTACAACTTCGGACCAGTCTAATATTACCACCTTGTTGATGTGTTAATGGTTCAATTACGTCGCTATGTCGAACAAGAATAATCACAAGATCTCACATCTCTTCGGCACTATTTTCCCAACGCGCATTCAACGCCTACCTTCTCCAAAAAATTATTATCTTTCGCAATCACCCATGATTTGTTTACTCGTCATTTATTGTAATTTCATGCCTATTTAGCCTACGATACTGAAGTTCGAACTGTTTACTGGTGGGCAAACAATCGATTGCCGAGTGAGCTTTGATGCTAACAAGTTCCATATTTTAAACATTTGATAGAAAAATCGTCCACAACGACGAAACTTTCAGGGGATGTTCCAAGTAACACGGAGTTTGATTCCACAGAAGTTTATCAAAATTGGCCAAATAATTAATCTCAGCATCTTCTACGCTCGAGCATGAGAGCACCCGTATCTGATCCAATAGCAATTAAGTTATATCAGGAATATAGCCCCCCCCCCCCCCCCCCCCAGAGGAGCAATGGGGGCCTAAATCCTCGATAAAAAGGTAGAGGGACACCCGTTGTTTCACCAACGAGACAACGACAGCGCTATCTCTGAAGCCCTGACGGGACCTCGATGACGGTAACTCTGTTACAATTAACAATCAATCACCGTGTCACTATCCTCCAACTACTCGGCGATTGTGAGACCATGTTTGTCATGAAAACGTGAGAATAGGGTTTATATATGTTTAGTTTTGTTTGGTTATATAAGTGGGTTTTTATAAAAAATGTAGTTCAGCGTACTCTACTTGCTTACTCCGGTACTATTCCGTTATGATATACAGTCAATTTGTCTTCAACACGCCCGCCCGATGTTTCTAGGCATTGCATCTTACTTAGATTATGTTATGTATTTTTGTTGTAATGTTATGTATTTTTGAGATGCGAGCTTGTGAGCATCCAGACAACCCCATACACAGCATTCTGACCTATTTGTGCGAATTCATGTGCATACTACTTGTGCAAATTCATGTGGAGGCAAACAAACCACAACCGCGCCAATTTGTTTCAACAAATCCTCACCGACATCGGCCACTTCTAAAAACACGGTCATTCTTTTTTTCCTCCTTTTTTTAAAAATAATATAATTTCTTCCCACAGCTTGAAATTGTCCCCTATAATTAATTCTAACCTTCTACGTAAATATGTAATCTAAGTTAGATTGTATGATTATTATTATTATTATTTTATGATTTATCCTCAATCATTCGACGCCACTCGCTCCTGTCCTGAGCCAGTTGACGCCATCTTCTGACCCACAGCTCCTTCAATCGGGTCTCTCCGTCATCTACCCACCTCAAACGTGGCTGCCTCTCCTGGCTTCCCATACAGCAGTCTTCGTGGAGTTCTATTATGGTCCATTCTTTCCATATGTCCAAGCCACCGGAGTCTCCCCTTTTTTATGACGCTTACAATGTCTGGCTCCCCATACAGTGCCCTGACCTCCTTGTTGATACGGATTCTCCAGCGTAAATTCATATCAAATACAGGCCCATAGACCCAGACTCTCAAGTTATTCTCCCATTCTTCAGTAAGGACCCATGCCTCATATCCTTATGTGAGAACTGGGCGGATCACTATCTTATATAGTCTTAGTTCGCCTTTTAGGGGGAGCACATAGAAAATGAGGAGTCTGTGAATGGACGAGAAGCACCGATTACCAGCTGCTAATCTTGATTTGATTTCGGCAGAAACGTCATTATTTCCGGTTATCATGGAACCCAGGTACTTCAATTCGCGACAAGCCGAAAAATTGTGATCATTCAAATGTATGGTCTCACTGTGTCGAGCTCAAGGATTTCTTCGTGTACACAGATATGTCGTTTCCTGCTCGTTGACAAGTAGCTTCATCCAACTTCTGGAATGCGCCTGCTAAAGCCGGTATCGTTCAATCCATGATCTCAACATCATCAGCATACGCCAAATTTAACGCACCTTGCCCCAAAAAAATTATTGGGACCGTCCATGAGCTACACAGTACAATCGCTGAAAATTTAAAAAAATCAAACGGGAAAATAACTGACCACAGACAGACGTGGAATAAAAATGGTCCAAATATCTGTGAAATACAAAAAAGGAGTGGAAATTTTGATTTTTGGGGGATAAATCATTTTTAAAACTTTGATAGGAACTTTCCTACCATCAGTAGTGAGGGATAAAATGAACCTTTGTGACAGAGTTCCCGTCAGAATCCCAGAGAAAGCGCTGCCGTCGCTCCGTTGGAAAACAAAGAGCGTCGTACGCCTCTTCTCGTGTTCTTGAGAAGCTGAGTTTGGCGTTGGATGGGTGATCCAGGTTCTGGAAATCCAATCTACTCCGAAAATAGCTCATTAATGCTATTAGTAGGAGTGGGTATCTCTCTGACGGGATACTGTCATTCTCCCCTACCTCTTTGTCGAGGATTTAGGACCCCATTGCACCTCTGGGGGGCTACCCAAGTCCTTGATACCTTTTAATAGTTATTTATTTTATACATGGAATCCATTTAGTCCGCACAGGAATTCAGTTCAGGTTTGAAACATGCTGAAGTTTTAGCCAGTTTATAAAAAGATTGCGCGTTGCTCATTTACTCCTAAATTCATAAAAGGTGTGATAACTTGGTCATGGATAATAGCTTATTCGAGACGTAGGCTCAAAATTGTTTTATTTGCACGACCTATTTTCAATATTCATTCGACACCACGACAATGAGCGGTTATTGTTGCACGAGACAACAAACGTGTAGGTATGAGGATGGAATATTGATAGTGTGTGACGCCCGAGGTACTGCGAGGACGGAGCAAGCAGGCAGAGCGAATAGAAGGAACAGGTCTCTGCCGTTCCATTGGAAGGCAAGAACCAGCCCCAAGGTCGCTTCCCTCGGGTGACCTGACCACCTACCCCACATCCCATCCACTGCCGTATGAGGCGATCCGAGACAACGACCATCAACGGGCAAGAGAATCCCCGCAACTCAAGAACGCTTGAGCTCTGGTGGACATCATCACATCAAGTTAATGAAGATGGATTCTGGCGAATTTATCAACATCAACACAAATCTCTTCAAACTTTGTGCAAGAAAGCAAGTTATTTCGAGAGGACATCAGCATCACTGAATTTTTACTGTGCTCAATTGACCAGAAGAGTCGAGGAAAAGTATTGCAATCTGCCTATGATTTTTCTGGAACTCTGCCTGGTTTTGGCATCATCTGAACTAATATCTATATGTTTCATGAAAATGTATGTATATGAGTATGAGTATTGATGGATCGTGTACGAGATTACACCATACTCATAAGTAACACTCCGAGCTATGTGTGATAGATTGCAGGGAACCCTAAACATCATCCAACAGCGATCTGCGGATGAGGGCCTGCACATTAACCCTGATACGCCAGTGTTGGCGCTATTCACCTTGAGGTGCTTAAAATTGGTGAGAAAAATCTATCCACCAAAAAGAAGTCAAGTACCCGTGGGGTACATGAAATGGATCTCACACATACTAAATTATGTCAATAAGTCAAGATTCACGGGCTGGACAGAAAATTTTATCAAAATAACATACTATTTAAATGGAAAAATTATAGCATGGCTGTATACTGCCACCATTAGGCTTCTATCCACCTAGGCCACTATATTATGGTGACCTAAAACTAAGCCAGCTACTGCCCAGAAGACCCTTAACAAGGTCCATCGTCCCTTGGTAGGCCCATGCCTAGGTACTAGAGGCACGATGCCAACTTTCCCAACTGTGACTTAGGAGGTATTTCCAGACCTCCCACCATTGCAAGTACAAGAGCAGAAAATGTTATCGGTAAAATTAAACCCACACAATCGCCATCAAACTGTCGAAATTGGTCCAACAATATAACTGTTCATTTCTTGGAAATAAACAACGTTCTTTATTACTTTCCATGTCGAGTTATACCGGTACAGAACTGTACAATTAACTTAAATCTCAAAAGAAAGTACTTGTCACTTACTGATTCATATCTATGTCTATGACATTACCATCGTAAACTTATGTAGTTTATTCCCCTTCCAGAACTGCACATTTTTTCATTATTATAACTATACCGTCCAGATTTAATGTTCAAAACAGGTAACTGTGCGCGCGTACGTGCACATTTATTGACACTTTCACTTCATATTTCCGCTTCAGAGTAATCTTCATTTCTTGAAAACGCGCAAGACTAGACTAAATTACGCTTCTTGTAACGTTCAGATACCATTGCTCCCGTGGGGAAAAAACGTCTGCCATGTTGGGTGTGGCACATAGCTTCCTCGTTTACGTATCATGAATTTATAGATCATTGAAAAGCTTGAAACGATCTTCAAAATTTTCTCAGCAGAAAAGATGTAGCGTGAAACATCATAATGGGTTAATTACAGAACGAAAAAATTATACTCAATGTAATTTACGTTTGCGTATGTATAGAATGAACTGTTGATTTGAAAACAATGAAATAGGTACTGGACCATCTTCAACCTAGCCCGCGCATTCACTGACAATATCATCAAAATCGGATGAAAACTGAGAAAATCAAGATCGTTATAAGCATAGTAGATATTAATGATAAGATGATATGATGATGTTGAAATTGATATGGGGTTATCAAATTGCCTCTCTCCCCACTATCATCCAAATTTAAGCGAAATCGAACGTCTAGTGTGTGAAAAAATGGAGCATAATGGAATTTACATTTGCGCATGCTCAGATTGGAGTATTGATTTGGCAACAATGGAACTGATAGGGGACCAAATACAAACCCGCGCATTCCCTAACAATTTCATCCAGATCAGATTGAAACTGTGGAAAATAAGCTTGTTACAAGGGTTCCATATTGGCGCATGCGCAGTAGTTACAATAATAGTATCATGTTGAAATTGATATGGGATGATCAAATCGTTATTCTCCAACTATCATCCAAATTTGAGCGAGATAGGACAACTAGGGCGTGAGAAAATGATGCTGATTACGTTTGCGCATGCGCGGAGTGAAGTATTAAATCAGGAACAATGAAAATGATAGAGGACCGTCTACACCCCAACCCGCAAATTCCCTGAAAATTTCATCAAAATCGGATGAAAACTGTCTAAAATAAGCCTTTTACAAGAATTTCACATTGGCGCATGCGCATTAGCTATTAATGATACAATCAAGTTGAAATGGGATAGTAGAATCGTGATCCCCCAACTATCGTCCAAATTTGAGCGAGAACGGAGGACTAAGGCGTGAGAAAATGATGCTTGGGACGTTTGTGCATGTGCACTTGCGCAGAGTAAAGTATTGGGTCAGGAACGATAAACCTCATAGGGAACCGTCTACACCCTAACCCGCATATTCCCTGAAAATTTCATCCAAATTGGATGAAAACTGTGAAAAATATGCGTGTTACAAGGATTTGTGGACACACGACAGATATACACACGCACACACACAGACACGGAACCAAAGTTGGTCAGAATGGTCTAAAACGTAAAATGCGAGGGGAAATTTTGATTTTGAAGACCAAAAATTTGTTTTCTTCCCATTGTGAAAACAATGCTTCCGCCACCTATAAGTCGACTTGGAAGCCAAAAGAAAAAGTTCAAAATTCCAAATACCTATCAAAAAAGACTATATTTTTACATGTAGTTTTTAAGTAACTCTTATAGCAACTTACGATCTACACGTTTAATATACGTTTTGAGTTGGGGAAAAAAAATTTGATGTTGTAGTGTTCATGTTTCGAGTGGATTTTGTTTTATTTAGGTTCTCGACCCTTCGCGGCATCAAGAGTCCGGACGTTTCCCAACCAGCGCCGAGCCGCCTACACGATGATCGTATCGTCTTGACATTTGAGAATAGGTTATAACATCTGGATGCAGCTGTGATCCAAGATCAAAGGAACGCATAATTTATGACGTTCTGTGAGATACCACAGATATACACGACTTGCTGGGATGTGATGGTCACACGATTTTATGAGATAGAGAACAGCCGTTCACCTAACATTTTTGGCATTTTTGGTATTTTTTCTAGACATGCATCTGGACCAACACCTTCAAATTACGGTGACTTTGCCACAAGCGTCAATCACTGTATATGTTTGCAGCCATTAGTGGCCACCACACAAAGACCCGCAAATGAATTATGCGTTACTCAACATTGACTGTTTGCCTTTCATTTGGATTTCAATTCACAGTGCTCACTGCCACGATTGCTCGCTATCTTCCAGTGTTAATTTATTTCCAATTACTCCTGGGGTCCCTGGATATTAATAAACCACAGGAATAGTGTCTTCGTGATACCAGCTCACCTTATAATGTCATAAAGACTCGTAGAAACACTATACAAATATCAAACATTTCTAAACTGCATATCCGTATCTAAAAAACTGAAAGAGCTTCACGGACACAAATCCGTAATTTTTAGACAGGTAAATTGCTCTATTATCGAACACCAAGAAACCGGATAGTTGAAGCTACTGGATCGACAAGATCTTTCTTTTTGAATCCCATGGTATTGAATTTGGACATTTAATTTCAGTTTGTCTCATCCAACTAACCCGACCATGAAATAGATGTTTCTCCAAAAGGTTTTAACAATAATATCGCAATTTAAATACTTAAAGTTACATTTTCAATTGCTAGTGCCTGAATATAAAAACATCTGCCGAATTGGGTGAGCAGTAAAGCTTCCTCACATATTGTAACATGGACATATATAATTAGCTGAAGAACAATGTAGGTACGTGTCGTAATGAATGATAAGTCAGCGTTATAAGAAAATAATATTTGCGCATGCGCACAGACTACTATTGATCCAAAGGCGATGAAATTTATGGGAACATCTAGGAGCCAAACCGCATAATCCTGGAAAATTTCATAAAAATCGGTCCAGTATTCTCGGAGTTTTGTCTGTGTCGATCAATTTTAGTTTCGCGCATGCACAATTGTTATTACTCAACCAATTGCAATATAATTTATAGAGATTCTTTCTAAAACATATACCCAATTACCTACCGAGTTTGAAAGAAATCGGACCAACAGATGGTGAGAAATCGGCGTTGTGATAAATTCACTTTTGCGCATGCGCACAGGCTACTGTTGATTTGACGGTATTGAAAATTATAGGGGACCATCTAGGAGCTAACCCGCACAATCCCTGAAAAGTTCATCGGAATCCGACAGAAACTTGGTATAGTTTTGGGCGTGACAAGGATTTACCACAGACAAGACAGACAGACAGACAGAAACGGAACCAAAATTGATCAGCAAGCTCTGAAACGCAAAAACCAAGTGGAAATTTTGATTTTGGAGGACAAAAATTTTTTCGACTTCAATCGAACACTAAGCTTCCCTACCTTCGGTAGTGAGGAAACAAAACTGTTAGTTTGAAGTTGGCAATGATAGTGACTGTCCAGTGGATGTAGCATACACCCACTGTGGGTAAATGCATCATATAGGATAATATTCAAAAAAGATTATACAACACAGAAGATTCAGCTTGTTCATTTTACATTCAGTGTCAGATATTCAGTCTGATGAGTGTATGACGGTGATGGAATACTTGTTAGAATCAAACTGTCACTGCTGACGTAGAGTAAATGTAACCACTAAGCAATCACCAAAGTTTTTAAGTCAACAGGGAGCATTTGCTTCAACCAAAAATGTACTAATGGACTGCACTTATTGTGAACACAAATTGCTCACACGAAAAAGAAAAAAAGTTCCAGCATGCAGCACGATTGTTTGAGCGAATTTTCGTGAATGATCGTAATACATTTGAGCACTTTGAGTGCAAAAAAATTGTTAACTGCCAATTGTATGAGAAAAAAACTCATTCTAAATAATATTCTGCGATAAAACAAATAATTTTTTTTTTAAATCGATTTTTCAGCAATTATTAATGCAATTTAATCAAGTTTCAGCAATAAATTGAGTTTTAAAAATTAATAATTAAAAAAATAATAAGAGTGAAAAAATGAAAATAAATGAATAAAAAATAACTTCGTCGAAATTCTTATTTTTCCAAATTTAATGATATATGCCGCTTCTCAACCAGAAAGGTCAATGGTCAAAATTTAATTATAATCATTATTTTAAAAAATGTGAAAATCATGAGAGGCAATCCCGTTGCTGATTCTTCGCACTACATTTTGTATCATGCCTCTGCCTTTTATATATTTAGGGTAGCCAAAGGTACTGCTTCTTGCAGGAAAGGTTACATTCTGCAACAAATGCTGTCATGGGGATAATAATCTTTAAAAACTACACAGTCATGCAGCATGACTAATAGAGCGAATTTTCAAAGAAAAGTAGTGGATAACATTAAATTAGGCACTTAAATTCTGATCGTTGAGGGCACCCATACCCTGAATCAAACTGAGGGGACAGCCGTGTGACGAAATCCCAAAGAAAATTTAAAGACACGCTGGCGATCTCGAAAATTTGGTCAATTATGGATTTGTTCACCTAAAAATTGCTTTTCTCGCTTATTTATGAACCTTAGAGATCTGGGAGTGGTCGCAATCGACTCAGCGCTGAAAAATACTTCGACTGTGGAACCCCACATGCCCCTCTGTTAAAAAAAAAATAAAAATAAAAAAATAAAAAAAAAACCGATTTTCTTGCGGGCTATTGAATTGTAAATTTGAGCCGGGGAATTTGAAGACATCGGGCTGGCCAACGAACTTGATCTGTATTCTGCCAAAATGGATTTTTCTGCGTTGGAACGAATTTTTCACGCCGTTTTTAAAAGGAGTTATCTTTTGGAAAAAACTATATATATTTATACGACGTTAAAATCTAGGGATGTGTTCTTTGATGTATGAAACGGATTCGTAGAGAGTCCTAGTCCCTTCCTGCCCACTTTTAAAATTTCGAAGCCATCTAAATAGCTCATTTTGGTTTATTATTTCCAATAATAAGCCTATGTGATCGAGTAGCCAAAAATTTTTATAACCCCCCCTCAAACTTTGTCACTTTACGTTTCAAGATGCGTAGAATCCAAATTTGAAATGTCCGTCCGCCGTTCGCCGTCCGCCGTCCGGCCCATAAAAGGCCTAATAATTTACTTAAAAAACCCGTTCTTTCGCACATAGACTCCATTTGGGGTCTAGTTGGTCCTAACGTTTAACCATCCCGATCGCTTTACTCGCATAGATGCTACGGGCGAAAAAGTGTCTTTTTCAAGCTTTGAGTTTAGACGTGTTAGACGCACGCCTGGAACGCTTGGCAGGGGGTCACGGTGGGTGGTGAGGGGGGGTGAGCGGGGGGTGGAGTGAGAGGAGGCGCCCCGGCACCTTGTGGTGGCTGGAGAATGGATATTTATTACTTTTACGTGTTATAACCATATAATACACCGCGGCACCATGAGGTGGGTACAGCGTTCCTTCGAGGCATGACTATATGTTTTTTTCTAGGTCATATTTGTGTGTTAATACCAATGCTTTTCCTACGCATATTTAATATCATACCCTCTCGACTTTGCGTACGTACTTAGATAATGATATCGTTAAGGCAATAACTATTTGAATAGATAGGATCTCAAATCGAGAAATATAAACATGCGTATATAATTATAGAAGTATAGGTTGTAGCAACTCGAAATAGGACACGCCGAGGAGTCTGGACGGGCCTTATGACGTTCGCAAGCCAACTAAAACTACGATCAAACTCAATTGAAAAAATAATAAACCTTTGTGAAATAACTTGCAGCGTTTTTTCTTTGAAAATTCGCTAAACGCATCGTTTTCCTCTCGGAAATATCTGGTAACCGAATCTACAATTGAATATATTCATTCATGATGTAACATAATTGTAAAGGCGTTTCAGTGACTGATTATCGGAGGAGCCGCGTGTGACTGCAGTAAGAAGTCGCATTGCAATCGCAAGCGATGAGGAAGCGTTTTTTCAACTCCTCGGAGGTCCATTTTCGCTGCGACTGCTTTATCCCTCTCCCCTCCATCTATAAAAAGTTCCGACAGTCACATAAATGTCACCACTATCTCGGTGGATCTTCCTTCGTTTCAGATGACATGGCTGCTCATATCTGCCAAGTCAAGCTTGAGGGAGCGTGATGCAACTCAAACAACATGGACACTGGCTCCAACTTGGTATCGTAGTAGAATGAAAGCAGTTTCAATACTGAGGATGAAGGTTTCTCTACTTAGGGCTATCAAACGAGAATCAATCATCAAGATCCTATCAATCTTGAAGATCACTTTGATGAAATAAACGAACACTTATAGTGGCGTCACGCTATCTATCTTGAGACTACACTAACTTTTCATCAAGAACAATCAAGGTTTGTGGTTTGATACAGAACTGAAATTTATTTTTATAATGTAAACAATGTTGTCAACGGGCCAGGTTAATGAACATATGAACAATGGGTGATATTCTCGAGACTTCGACACTAGCGCATCCTTAGATCGAGGCAAGGCGAAGTCGAAGTTATTTCCATCCCATTCCATCCAGACATCCAGAATTCCATTAGGAATTTTTGTTTGTATTCCTGCATGGTTTTGATAGGTGCTTACCTACACCTCGTTATGCACCTATTCGTCGCATTGAGCGATGCTGAGGTTCATAAACTCTTGTAATTAAATAGTGTGGTACCAAGGTTTGTAGTTGTAGCGGTTTTGTTCATCTGTTTAAATCTACGAATACATATTCATCTTGTCAGGTTCTTCAAACCATCAGAGTATGTGAAACCGTTGTTTAATAATGACCAAAAATAAAATAAATGTTTCGGAAGGATTTCGTACACAAAAGCAAAGCTCTGTTAAAAACCAACTCTTAAGATTCATAATAAAGAGTGCAGCAATGAATATGACGAAACTCCCATTCTGTTGTGTGTGTAAGTACAAATACATATAACAGCTGAAAGCAGTGCGATAATTAATTTCAACAGGGGTCTGGTGTAGTATACGCCCATCATATATACCATCTAGTATACACACATCCGTATTAATGATGTATAAATGAGTCTTCAACGTGGGTTATTTTTGCGTATTAATACAGTTAGCTCATTAGTAAAGGTTTGTGTCTCAGATTGAAAATTCACAACAGGCTTCACAGTAATGTTATTGACTTATTTTTCCGACACTGAACAATTCTGAACTGCAGTTTTTTATAGTTGGTGCTTGAGAAAACAGCAAGAGTATCCATGCGTTAATGCATATTGCAGAAATTGTGTGAAGCCTCGTAACATATGGATTAATTTCCTAACATCCCCGAGATGTTCAATGAATTTCTCTGACACTCCTTCAAAATATAAATTGACCCAGTGGCGTAGTTTGAGGAGGGGCAGGGTGGGCAGAGCCCCTCCATAAATTATAGAGGATGCAGAATTTTGTTGTATGGATAAAACCAAATTAATAATTTTACGCTGCTAACTTCAGTACCTAACACCTTCAATTAAAGAATGTAATTAGTAAAACAAATCTACTATTAATATACGATTCTGGTTGCCTAGCGACTTGAGACGCTCTTAGAAATGAAGAAATTTTTATTAGGTTCGTTTCTGTAGGGGCAAATTGGCGTGGATATTGTACAGCCCCACGGAGAGTAGTAAAATCACCTAGTCAAGGGAACGGAAATGTGGATACTACAAACTGAAATCAAGTCGTTCCCCACTACTTTCTGGGGCGAGCCCATATGCGATTTTTCCCTAGAAAAATATCCATTGTTCAGTATCCACCAATTCCCCTTTGAACATCCCCTACTTTTCACTGCCTACTTGATCAAGCTTGGTAGTTCGTTTCAAAACAGTTTCCCGCTATATTACACCATTAGTTTACCAATAAAATCCCAGTTAAAATGAAGCAAGAATACAATAAATAGAAGCCTGCAGTGGTGATTGAAATAGTTCAATAGAAAAGATTAAAATAATCCAGTGTAACAGTATTTCTATTCTAACCTAACATATTGATGGTTTGAGTTTGTTTACTTTTTTTATGTTTCTTGATCTTCTCGGTTTCATGCCTCGTATTTCATTTCGCGTATAATACAATAATTGTGTGATATTGTCCAGAAAAAGTTAACTTCACGCGGAAGTAACAATTGAGGATAAACCTGTAAGACAGCAAGTCCATCTAAGTATATGAATTTGCACGCAGTAAATTTAGAATAATAGTATAATAAATCTAGTGCTCCTCAGTTCATCGGTAGGTACCTATTCGTATTCATCGTAGTTTTTCACGTTTTGATTAGTTATTTGGATAATACTTTTTCTAAGTCGTATTATGCTTTAATAATCCATAGGTAGGTTTATGAATATGAAAACGTCCGTGATTTCACATCATTACAAAAATCCATTGAGCACCTATCTACTTATATGAACGTTAGACAGTTTATTAACAGTCTTCGTATACTCAGCAACAAATACTGGAAATTAAATACTAAAACTTATAAGGAATTTAGGTGCCCCCCCCCCCCCCAGAGGTGCAATGGGGGCCTAAATCCTCACAAATCAGGTAGAGGAGGTAACAGGCATCCCGTCAGAGAGATACCACCCCTACTAATAGCTTTTAATGAGCCATGTTCGGGGAAGGTTGATTTTCCTGTCACCAGGAATCCATCCAACGCCAAACCAGCTGCCAAAAATGATCGAGAACAGCGCGTGGTTCCCATTGATTCCTCAACGGGACGCCGACAGCGCTATCCTGGTGCTCTGACGGGAGCTTGATGGGCCTCTCAGGAGGTAACTCTGTTACAAACTATAAAATAAAATGAAATCCTGGACTGTTGCCCCTCCATGAGAAATGACTCAGCTACGCCACTGAATAGACCCAAACTGAAAACAATCATACGAAACCAACAAATGTGGGTATTTGATTCGTTTGGAGGTGTTCAGACCCATGTAATAGGGGAGTCCTTGGAAAATGTATTCAGGCCATTAAAATAACTTTCCTCCGACCCTTTGGGTTGTTGTGGAAAGTGAAAAACCGGAACGGAGGGGAAACACCGAGCGGGTCAGTTCGGATTAGCCGTAACAACGCCCTTCCCAACGGCCCTCAATTTCGTCCAACACCTCTCTATTAGGTATTTCTCTCACCTCCAAGTTAAATTCCAATGAGGCCGACGGAGACGAGAACTGGCAGAGAAAGAGAGGGGTGGAAATTGGTGGTGGGGGTGGGGATCTGGGAATTTGTTCCCCAATGTAATTTGATTAGTTTGTCACTCTTTTATGGCGTTGAAGGAGGTTATGCTGGGAGGTAGTGAGGGTGAGGGGTTTGATCAGAATGTATTCACCGCCGCTTCGAACTTCTCCCAAGCCCTAACTAAAGCTGAATGGAACGTTACACTGGGTCCGACCGACCGGGTGATCGACTCGTTTTAAACGGCTCCCCGTCAACAATCGACTAACTCAAGTTGGCGTGTCGACCGTGATAAACCCCACCATAAAACGTCAACAAGGTTTTTACTGCCACGCCCAGTCCCAACTGACATAATGAAGTAGTTGGAAATGAACGAGTGGATCAACTCGTGGACGTAACTGTTAACGGTCCATTATTAACGGATCAGGTCATAACCCGGGGCCGACTCTTCGGGAATTCGTAGTTGAGGGCTTAATCCAATTAGTGTCCGACGCGACGTAGCGGATTTATCTGCCGACCAGTCAAGATCAGAGACAGGCGGGCTGGCCAAAAGTGATAGGTGTTTGATTAACTTCGCTATAACGTCATTCCGGCTCATTTTTCCTTCCTTTGATTATGAAGACGTCAATACTGGCGATACGAAGTATTAGATTCTTGAGAAAAAAAAAGTTGGTTCTCGCGGGGTTTTTGGTTTATTGTTGTCAACAATGAACCTTTGTAATCGACCAAGGAAAAAAAAAAATCCAGTCATGCAGCATGACCCCATGAGCGAATTTTTGAAGAAATCTTCGACATTTCAGTCGCTATTGATCGTGTAGAGAAATTTTAGTTTATGATTTAGACAGGGATACTTCCATAAGAGTAGTTCAATCTGAATTTGGACAATGTTTCATGCAAATATTACCGATTTTTACAAATAGCGAACTTTGAAATTTTTGAAAACTTGATACATATTCTTATAGGAACTTTTACGCTGATTCCGCATATACCACATGTTAGTATGCTGAAAAAATTATTTCGCACAACAAATCGCAAAAAACAGGCTATTTTCAAATTTTTGACTACATTTTTGAAAATTTCAACCCGAAGATGTAATCCGATCATGCTGGCCAACGAACTTGAACTTTTGTTTTGTGTCCTTAACATTTTAAAATTTGTTTGAAGTTTCTAGCACAATTCTACGGACAGTTATCTTCTGGAATGACACAAACATATATGTACATATACATATATATACATACATACCGTCAACTCATACAACTTTGTGCACCCCGTTCAACATTGTGCCAATCTCGTTTTTTAAGTTTTTTTGTTTCTATGATATGACCAGATATGTTAGAAACGGGAACTTGGGGGTACAACTTTGTGCCACCGTTTTTTTATTATTTCTGCAATAAAATTTAATGCTTTCTCGTTGTATTTTTACAGAAAATGGGTGCTCAGAATCGGAGAAAGGTGGCTGGACGAGTTGAAGATTTGTTGGGATATTTTTGTATGAATTGTTAAGATTTTATAATAAAAACGAACAGAAAGTTGCCTTGCATTGATTTTTATATTCACCTTGTTTACAAAATCGAAAAAACACTAAAAAAGGGCAAATTTTTTTTTGTATTACGTTGCAAAGTCAACATGCTGATTAACAAGATTCAGACCGCCACAATGAGCCACATTAGGTTTTTCATTTCATTATAGGCTAAAAAAGATGGTGGCTCAAAGTTGCACCTCCTGGGGTAATGATTGTGCCACGAATAAATAGTTCCCATTCTATTCGCTGAACAGATGGAATTTTTTCCTTAGCGACATTTGATCACTGAGATGTGTAGGTATCTTGGGTAAACATTTCAACGAGATACGACGACAAATAAAGTTCTGACGCTCAAAAAACCAAAAAAGTGGCACAAAGTTGTATGAGTTGACGGTACATACATAAAAAAATGCGTTAAACTTCAGAATATGATTCAGAATAGCCTGAAACGGATTTCTGCATAAAATTTTTTCAATAATCCACATTCTACAAATTTTGAGGCTAGAGCAATAACTTAATTTTCTTCAAAAATTCGCTAAAAGAGTTTTTTCCCTGTCAAATTTTGTTGGTTTACGTTTCAAGATGCGTATAATCAAAAAAAAAAAAAAAAATCGAATAAAAAAAATCCGTCCGTCCGCTGAAATTTGGCTGAAAAAAGCATGCATCAGCCGGGGATGTGCCAGTGACACCCGCGGCATCAGTTTTGATCAACCCTTAAGGGCTAGCATATTCAAAAATCGAGTTCTCAAAAACTTTCATAGTAACAGTGATGATTTTTAGCTGGTCAATGATAAATTTAATCCCAATGAATCGATTAAAACTATCCACAACGCTGTAGGCCGAACCGTTCGTTTTCTATGAGGGCTGGAACATCGTATGCATTACACGGACGACCCTATGAATAGATTTTACGAGTATATAATTTTGGTGAGAGTTAAAATAAGAGAAATAACAAAAATATAATGACCTGTCGAAATCCCCCCCCCCCCCCCCCCTATTAAATCCCTCCACAGATAGCAAATTGAAATAATAAAACTTCCAGTATGAAATTAGAAGCTCCTGACATATTTTTATAAACTAAACCGAACTCATTATCGAATTACAAAAATGATCTCGAAAATCTGACTTTAATAGTTGAAACATCATGATATATTACTGTTACCCCCTCCATTCACCCCTTTTCATAATGAAATTTGAAATTCGTGATATACGATCCAAAACTAAATCAAATTCATCGTTGAACAAAAAGAGAATCACGAAAATAGGACGAGACTTGTTAAAACACCATGATTTGTCAGTATTACCCCCTCCATTCACTTCCTCTCATGAGAAACCATCACCCCCTAAAGATCCAAGCCACCTCCTGACATACAACTGTCTATGCGCGTGTGATGCCCAGCTATACATACATACATACATGGTACAAAATACATCAGTGGTCTTCGCTAGTACAGAAATAACAAACCTTAGAGTAATAATGAGCAGCGTTTTTGGGCTTGAGGTCCATGTTCAGTGTGAAATTACGAGTATAACAGGGCTCCTAGTGTAAATGCTGATTAATTTGTCGCTCGCTCGAAAGAATGAATGGCTCACCTACGTCTGCAATACTTAGCCCTTGAAAAAAGAAACATCGAGGCCCCACCAGAGCTTCCGAACTCTCTCATCTACCGTCATAAGAACAAGGGGCCTAGAGCTACGACGCACGGCACAATATATTTTATTCATTGGGCCGCGATGTTACAGGCTCACAACTAAACCGGTGAGTCCCGGCCCATATCTCGCCTAACCCCAAGACTTTTTTTATTCGGGAAGATATAACTGACAGAGGCAGGGGGTTGGGGTCGGAAGATATGGGACGAGGTAGATATGGGTGCTAGCGTTTCATATTTTTATTTGCTCCATCTCTGAATGCCTATGGGAAGTAAGAAAGTCTCCACCGGTAATCCGGGTCTCGCGGTCTTCAAACCGTTGCGTCGCCGTTCACCGTATTTATATGGACAGAAGACTTCCGTGTTTCCGGTTTTATTTCCGTATTTTTTCCCTCCTCTTTCCGCGTTTGGTTGTCTAGGGAAATGAGAGTACACTCATTGGGACCAAACGTGTCCAGCATTCCGGCATTCATTCGTTTGGGAGATACATTTCAACAAACCCACAATATATGACGACTTCTTAAACAAGGAAATCAGCAATTTCACATGGTATTCCCCTTGACGAAAGCATCTGATGACAACAAAAGGAAAGAAAGCCAAATGACGACATTAGGACAAATTCCTCATTCTCGCGTTTGCTAACCACCTCCCTTATCTATTCGTTTCCCTCCTATTTTCCTACTCGGAGTTTTGAGCTGAAATTTGGCAGCAGATTCGGAAGGCGCTAAATCCGATTCAAGGTAAAAAAAAACCTGACCCGAGAAAATCGCATTTATACTAAAAATACTTTTATTTTTCTTCACAACACATAAACACGCATAGCCAAAAAGCAGTGGTGCAGGTGCATCAGTTTTGAAACGATATTAGAGAGTTCCTAGTAGATCCGTAAAACAAAATACGTCGTGCGGTATCGACAATGCGGCGCCGTAACTCTGACGCAATGAGTTAGGGTGACGCATCCTTCCGTACAGATACGTTAACGGATCGCGAACCGGAAAAAACGTAATCGCCTAAAATAACCTCGTTCCATGGACTCAAATAACCTCCTAGGGATGATTTCCTCCTTCCATGGATTTAGCGTTACAACTAGATCCGTTAAGGACTTGACGTTACTTTAAGGTGCGGTAATGTTTCTCGTTACCGCTCGCCGTATTGAGACCGACGGATCTACTAGGAATTCACTATTCTTCTTCACTGTTTTATAATAAATTTTACTGAAGTTTGAGTACTATGTTTCACGTTTTAGTTTACATAAAATAAATATTTTTGAATTGTACATAGGCAATAAAATTCAATTTCTCGTATAATTAGTCATTCTTCCCCTCTCACTCTCTCTCACTTTTTACCCAAAATAAAACTAAACTACTCGAATTTTTTTTTTTTTTTTTTTTTTCCTAAATACAATTAGACCTTTTTAGCGAATTTTTGAAGAAATTAAGCTATTGCTCTCGCCTCAAAATTTGTAGAATGTGAATTTTTGAAAAATTTTTATGCAGAAATCCGTTTCAGGCTATTCTGAATCATATTCTGAAGTTTAACGCATTTTTTATGTATGTATATATGTATATATGTATGTATATATGTATGTATGTATATATGTATGTATGTATGTATGTGTCATTCCAGACGATAACTGTCCGTAGAATTGTGCTAGAAACTTCAAACAAATTTTAAAATGTTAAGGACACAAAACGAAAGTTCAAGTTCGTTGGCCAGCATGATCGGATTACATCTTCGGGTTGAAATTTTCAAAAATGTAGTCAAAATTTTCAAAATAGCCTGTTTTTTGCGATTTGTTGTGCGAAATAATTTTTTCAGCATACTAACATGTGGTATATTCAGAATCAGCGTAAAATTTCCTATAAGAATATGTATCAAGTTTTCAAAAATTTCAAAGTTGAAAAATCAGTCAAAAATCGCGATAATGCTGTTCGCTAGTTGTAAAAATCGGTAATATTTGCATGAACATTGTCCAAATTCAGATTGAACTACTCTTATGGAAGTATCCCTGTATAACCAATCCTAGAACCATGCTGTTCAAAACGTAGGTAGTAGGTGCTTAAAAAAAAAAAAAAAAAAAAAATGTAATCACAACTGATGAGTTTACTCTGTGCATGTGTTAATAATTTGATTCCATGCTTTTCTATCAAAATCATAAACTAAAATTTCTCAACACGATCAATAGCGACTGAAATGTCGAAGATTTCTTCAAAAATTCGCTCATGGGGTCATGCTGCATGACTGGACTTTTTTTTAAGCAAACGTTATTGAAATCCAAGTTTTGGCTCCCTGGCTACAGGGTCAATGTACTCAGCAAAATTATACTTACTTACAGACTTGATCACAGGGATTATGGGGATTAGCCCCTAGATGGTCCCCTATAGGTCTCATCTCCATCAGATCGGTAGTAAGTGAATTGCGCATGCGTAAAAGTAAAATTTCTGGTCCTAATTGAATCCGGTCAAAATCGAAAGGCAGTTGACGGATGAACTCAAGTGAATGTGAACCTAGTTCATATTGATTAGATCACCGAATTGCTATTGCGCAGGCGTAAAAGAAAAATTTGCTGATAGAGACAACATACCGAAAATATTCGACTGATAATCATGAAATGTTAAGAGATGTACTACTTGGGAAAATTTTGCTTGCTATAATTTCCAGCTTGAAAAGTTCACATGTTAAAATTTTACGTTTTGGACCACCCACACAATAATTAGGTTTTTCTGAAAGAACAAACGTTATCATATTTTGACGATATATTCAGAAAATATCCTGCAAATGAACGAACGAAATGCCCCAGGTGGTCAATATCAAAAATCCACGCTCACGGATTATTAGAAGCTTCTGCGTATGTGCAAACGTTGAATTCTCCAACGAGGTTGTCTCTCAACAACGTTTTCATATCTTTTAAATTTGGAGGCGTTTGAGTATTTATGAGTATTTATCGACTGACCCCCCCCCCCCAATGAATAGCATCTCAACCAAAACAAACAACAGAAGCTATATGCATCTACTATACTATATGCATTCGAGACGGGCACAAGTAACGAAATCGAGCGTCTAGGTAAGATACAGTTTACAAATGGGCGTTTGTAAACTAATGTAACAAATTATTGTATATTCTGAAGAAGATAAAAATTATCGAAACAAAACACAATACACACAAGAACACAAAATGATTTCACAAATAGTATGGTGTGTTAAATGGATATTGTGATTTTTTAGCAGTTACACGGGTTATGTGCTAATATGCCCACTATATATATATATAATATATATATATATATATATATATATATATATATATATGAAAAAGTGTTAAAATCAAGGAATCGTTTCAGAATGCCTTAAAACGGACTTCCATGAATTAAAAAAAATTCCAGTCGTGCAGCACGATCATATGAGCGAATTTTTGAAAAATTATCGTACATTATAACTTTACATTGTTTTGAAATTTGAGCACTTCAAGTATAAAAATATTTTTAACTACCTATCCATGGCCAAAAAAGATAAACAAAATTATTTTATTCTGCAATTTAAAACATGTTTCACGCAAATATTACCGATTTTTACAATTAGCGAACGGCATTATTTCGATTTTTGACTGATTTTTCAACTTTGGAATTTTTGAAAACTTGATACATATTCTTATAGGAAATTTTACGCTGATTCCGAATATACCACATGTTAGTATGCTGAAAAAATTATTTCGCACAACAAATCGCAAAAAAAAAAGGCTATTTTGAAATTTTTGACTACATTTTTGAAAATTTCAACCCGAAGATGTAATCCGATCATGCTGGCCAACGAACTTGAACTTTCGTTTTGTGTCCTTAACATTTTAAAATTTGTTTGAAGTTTCTAGCACAATTCTACGGACAGTTATCGTCTGGAATGACACATACATACATACATACATAAAAAAGTCCAGTCATGCAGCATGACCCCATGAGCGAATTTTTGAAGAAATCTTCGACATTTCAGTCGCTATTGATCGTGTTGAGAAATTTTAGTTTATGATTTTGATAGACAAACATGGAATCAAATTATTAACACATGCACAGAGTAAACTCATCAGTTGTGATTAATTTTTTTTTTTTTTTTTTTTTTTTTTTTTTTTTAAAGCACCTACTAGGTACCTACGTTTTAAACAGCATGGTTCTAGGATTGGTTATACAGGGATACTTCCATAAGAGTAGTTCAATCTGAATTTGGACAATGTTTCATGCAAATATTACCGATTTTTACAACTAGCGAACGGCATTATTTCGATTTTAGACTGATTTTTCAACTTTGAAATTTTTGAAAACTTGATACATATTCTTATAGGAAATTTTACGCTGATTCCGAATATACCACATGTTAGTATGCTGAAAAAATTATTTCGCACAACAAATCGCAAAAAACAGGCTATTTTGAAATTTTTGACTACATTTTTGAAAATTTCAACCCGAAGATGTAATCCGATCATGCTGGCTAACGAACTTGAACTTTCGTTTTGTGTCCTTAACATTTTAAAATTTGTTTGAAGTTTCTAGCACAATTCTACGGACAGTTATCGTCTGGAATGACACATACATACATACATACATACATATATACATATATACATACATACATAAAAAAATGCGTTAAACTTCAGAATATGATTCAGAATAGCCTGAAACGGATTTCTGCATAAAAAATTTTCAAAAATTCAGGTTCTACAAATTTTGAGGCGAGAGCAATAGCTTAATTTTCTTCAAAAATTCGCTAAAAGAAAAGAAAAAAAAGTCCAGTCATGCAGCATGACCCTATGAGCGAATTTTTGAAGAAATCTTCGACATTTCAGTCGCTATTGATCGTGTTGAGAAATTTTAGTTTATGATTTTGATAGACAAACATGGAATCAAATTATTAACACATGCACAGAGTAAACTCATCAGTTGTGATTACATTTTTTTTTTGTTTTTTTAAAGCACCTACTACCTACGTTTTAAACAGCATGGTTCTAGGATTGGTTATACAGGAATACTTCCATAAGAGTAGTTCAATCTGAATTTGGACAATGTTTCATGCAAATGTTACCGATTTTTGCAACTAGCGTTTTACAACTAGCGAACGGCATTATTTCGATTTTTGACTGATTTTTCAACTTTGAAATTTTTGAAAACTTGATACATATTCTTATAGGAAATTTTACGCTGATTCCGAATATACCACATGTTAGTATGCTGAAAAAATTATTTCGCACAACAAATCGCAAAAAACAGGCTATTTTGAAATTTTTGACTACATTTTCGAAAATTTCAACCCGAAGATGTAATCCGATCATGCTGGCCAACGAACTTGAACTTTCGTTTTGTTTCCTTAACATTTTAAAATTTGTTTGAAGTTTCTAGCACAATTCTACGGACAGTTATCGTCTGGAATGACACATACATACTGTTTGGACTTACTTATCATTTCCAACCTGGCCATGCATATTCACATTTTCACTTCAATTCCATCCAGTAATTTCCCATTTTTCCGCACTACACATCACAAAAAACTTCACTGCTACGTATTTTTCACCTCTTAGTTTCATAGCCTTATCATTTTTCTATTTTTCAATAAAACAGAGATTGCGTCTTATCTCTTATCACCGTGGAGTAGGTTTACCACATTTTCTGATACCTTCCTTCTGCGGCACCATGGATACTATCAAGTGGAGGAATCCATAATCACATCCGTGCGTAGCATCCATGTATTTTTTCTGCATGGATTTTCTAGGCATTTGCGCATTGTTTTGTTTTTATAGTAATTTATTATATTATTAAATATTATAAGTTAATTGTTGTTTAACTGCGCAAGACCTTCTCGCCACTTCGTCTTCGGATTCCACCGCCAGCTTATCATCAACCCTGAGGGCTTGAAAAAGAACAGCTGTGGCAGACATCTTGTATCATTCTTTTTTTGTTCTGCTCCTGAAAAGTTCCATGCTTAAAACGAAATTATTTCTCCAGTTTTATCAAATATTCTGTGCGCCATCCAAGTCAAACAACGGTCCTATTTTGATCAGTTTGCTGTGTTGTGTCGTTTAAAACCACAAGAACTGGTGAGCCATTGCATTTTTCGGCTTCATCATTACATCTTGGTTGGGACACCTCTGTGAGGTTAGCAGATATTTCTCCTACCAACTATCTACTGGACGTTTATTGCAATATAAATCACTGGAGTTGCCACTGGACCTCTGAAGTTACCAAGGAAGTTACCACTAAACCATTGGAGTCGTCTTGGATCTGGACCTTTGGAAGCCACCACATGAACTACCAGCTCATCATACAGCTAAGCATTGTAGTCATAAGTATATATGTAAAATTGGTCTAGTACCTATAGCACTACTTCTAGTCATCAAAGTAACTTCCTTTTATCAGCATAATTTTATTTGTCTTTAGTGGCCACTTAGGAGCAGACAATATCAATATCAATATTAAGTACCTATATATCACCCACCTGAACCACTTCAGCACTGAGTCCCCTTATAACCATTGTTTATTTTATTTAATAAACTATTTATTTGTTGATGCTTCATCAATTAAAATTTGTGTTTTCATCTGAGCACCCACAATCACATACATATCTATCTTTTCCTCATACTGAGGTGGTCCTTCGAGTTATCGAGTTATCTTATTGATCTCAATTTAACAAGTGTGGTTGGACATTTGCTGCACCCAAAACAGTAGGTCTTTCTCATACATTTTGTGGTCGGTTCGAGCCGGATTTGGCCAGTGCATCTGCTCATTCATCTCAAAGTTTTTCTGTGTGGTGCTCACCTCATCTCTTTATCAGTGTTGTAGACACTCTAACTCTACCATTTTTATCTTTATCAGTGCTCTAGTCAAAGTGGTTCAGTTTTCATACAAATCATAGTATATTTTTCTATATTGTGTGTATTTCTCCATATATATTTTTCTATATTGTGTGTATTTCTCCATATATATTTTTCTATATTGTGTGTATTTCTCCATATATTTTAGGTATCTATTTTTCTACCTACATAGGTAACCAATTGAATTTTCCTGTGTAGTATTTATCTGTGATATACAATGGCACCTCCCGCTAATCGTGAATTGGCCAAGTGTAAACGCCTTCTCAAGGCTGCTGGCGATGACATCAAAGCCATCAGAAACAAGGGCATGGTTGCAATGACCACTGTAGCTGAACGTATCATGTTCCGGGGTATGATTGCTAGTATAGAGCAGCTTTTCAAAGATTTCCGTGAACAGTATGACAATGCTATTGAAATCAGTGAAACCACTGAAGAAGAGTCATAATTTCCTAGCCTTCAGGATGCTGCACTTGTTGGTGAGGTCAAAAATGCCTATTATGAGGCTTTAGGGTATCACCAGAAAATCATGGCGTTGTCCCAACCAGCTCCTGCTGATCCCTCAAGGCCTTCCATCCCTAATCTGGATACATCCCAGTTTTCACTCCGTCAGGCTAGGGCAATCCTCCCAAAGATCCCTATCAAGCGTTTCAGTGGTGACATGTCTCAATGGCCGACATTCAAGCAACTCTTTTCATCCTTGATTAAAGAAGAGCCATCTCTTTCAAACTCAGAGCGCTTCCACTACCTGGTTAGCTACTTGGAGGGTCCTGCTTATGAAACTATTAAGCATATTGCAGTTACCGAGGAGAACTTCGAGCAAGCTTGGGCTGCCCTCTTAAAAGTGTATGATGACAAGCGCAAGCTTGCATCTACTTACCTTGACCGCTTGCTGAGCTATAAAGCTGCTAGTGGCAAACCTACCAATGCCTCATTGCAGTCATATATTTCCACTGTAATGGAGAGCATTACATCCTTAGAGAACTTGGCCATTCCTGAACTTGGCAAATATCTGCTTTGCGAACTGGCTTTACGGGGCTTAGATCCAATCACGCGAGAGGCCTTTGAGATTCATAATGTTGAGACAGAATTTCCAACGTATCCTGCACTGCAACAATTTGTTCAGAATCGATGCCATGTATTACGTCTAACATCGGAAACTGTTAAGCCCAGTGATGTGGTACAGCCTAGGTCTGCTCCTCCTCCCAAGCCTCCAAATAAATTCTCACGATCTCGTCAGGCGTTGATGACGCATGATGCTACATCTTCCGTTCCAAGCAGATCAATTCCCACTAAGTCGCCTAGCTCTAGGTCATGTTTCATCTGTAGCAAGGATCACAGCTTATCTGGTTGCCCAAAGTTCAGAGCATCCACTCCTACTGAGCGTCTAGATTTGCTCAGGCAATTTCGGGGTTGCAGGAACTGTCTACATCCCAAACATCGCACCAAGGAATGCAGCTCTCCTTACAAATGTAAGGAATGTGGTGCTAGGCATCACTCTGATCTACATCTTCCAACTACAACTGCTCCTACCATATCTCCTGCTAGTGGCAATGACACTGCTAACGCCACTACATCTTCATCTTCATCTTTCACTGGTGCTAGTACATCTAACACATCAGGTGTACTACTGGGTACCGTAGTTGCCCAGATCAGGGATGCACAGGGAAATCCTCATCGCTTCCGTGGCATCCTGGATCCAGGGTCACAATACTCCTTTGTTACAACGGAGTGTGCCAAACAACTCAAAAAATCCACGCGACCGTTTCGTGGTGCTATCTCTGGTGTAAACCATTCCCCTTTGCAAAGCATTAAGGGCAAGATTAACTTATCTCTTCTGCATCGTTACTCATCTGATCTTTTGAAACTGAGGCTGTCATTGTACCCTCTATAACTCCTTTCCTACCTCAAACTGCTCTTTCTTCACCTATGTGGGAAGATTACCTCTCCTATGACCTAAGTGATCCACACTTTATCGAGCCTGGAGCAATCAACTTTCTTATTGGCGCCGACCTATACCCAGAAATCATCACTGGCGTACCAATAACCCTTCACGACAATGGTCCAAAGCTCATCCAATCTGCTTTTGGATTTGTGGTCATAGGTAGATACAACAGTGTCTCCTCATCTACTTCTGCTGATCATGCCGTATCGCTTCTGGCACACACTGATCTTGTTCCTTTGATCGAACGGTTTTGGGAATTAGAGGAGCCATCATCTACAACTCCTGCAATCTCTCCAGAGGATGAACAATGTGAAAAGCATTTCCTATCCACTCATTATCGTCAGGAGGATGGGCGATATGTAGTCCGCCTACCTTTCAAGACTTATCCACCCAATATTGAGCCCAATTATCGGCAATCTTCAAATCGCTTGTACTCTTTGGAAGCACGTTTGTCCAAGGATCGTTTGCTTCGTGAGGATTATTCTGCATTCATGTCCGAATATGAACAGTTGGGCCACATGAGCCTATCCTCTGTCACTCCAGCTTACATCATTCCACATCACCCTGTCTATAAAGTCACTGGTGACAGTCGCAAATTGCGAGTTGTCTTTGATGGTAGCTGCAGCACTCCTACTGGGAGTTTGAACGACCACTTGCTTCCTGGTCCAAAGTTGCAAACAGACATTAGCGTCATTCTGTCCAACTTTCGCAAACACACATATGTCTTCAGTTGCGATATCGTCAAAATGTTTCGACAGATTTTGGTAGATCCTGCTGACCGATGCTACCAGCAGATAGCATGGCGTTCTGATCATAGTGAGTCTGTGCGGTATTACGCTCTGAACACTGTTACCTATGGACTTAGGTGTTCTCCATACCTGGCACAGCGTGTCCTTCACCAGCATGCACACAACTACCGTGAGCAATATCCTGATGCTGCTGATATCCTGATCCACAACACATATGTCGATGACATTGTGGCAGGATCTGATTCTCCAGAACAACTTTTGCAACTACAGGATGATCTTACCAACCTCTTATCAAAAGGAGGTTTTGAACTTGGCAAATGGAGCTCCAATTATCCACCTCTCTTGAATGCTGGGGAGCCATCTGCTACACCTGTTGATCTTTGTGCAGAGGAACCTGCTGTTACAAAAATACTTGGAATGAGATGGGATCCAACTTCGGACTGTTTCTCATATGAAGTTTCTGCTCCACCAACAGGCTTTACAAAGCGTACCATACTCTCTACCATTGCTAGACTCTTTGATCCACTGGGCTTCCTGTCTCCAGCTATCTTCTATGCAAAATGTATTCTCCAAGGAACCTGGCAGTTACAGGTTGGTTGGGACGAGGAGGTTCCTCCTGACATCCGCTCTTTGTGGACACAGTTTACCGAGGCCCTTCCACACCTATCATCAATCCTTATACCTCGTGCACTACCGAAAACTGATACTGACTATCAACTTCTCTGCTTTTCTGATGCATCGGAGAGTGGCTTTTGCGCCGTTATCTACTTGAGATCAACGCAGGGTACAGAAGTCTCTCTTACTCTCCTAAAGGCTAAAACCCGACTGGCACCGTTGAAGACTATCACTATTCCTCGTCTGGAGCTGTGTGGAGCTGTCCTTCTTGCGCAACTACTTCAATCTTTGGACCATCTGAGAAGAGATCTTAACATTGAGAAGATCTTCTGCTTCACAGACTCAACCATTGTGCTCTCTTGGCTTAAAACTCTTCCGCATCTTCTTCAAACCTTTGTTTCCAATCGGGTACAGCAGGTTCATGCAGTGACTCAACCTGAATGGTGGCATCATATAAGGGGTAGTGAGAATCCTGCTGATGTTGGTTCCAGAGGTATCCTGCCATCTGCTCTCCAGCACCATCCGCTTTGGTGGTCAGGTCCCTCGTGGTGTCAACAACCCATCAGTGACTGGCCCATTTCCACTGATATATCTGGGTTGGAGGTTCCTGAGCTCAGGCGGACAACATTGGCGCTTGTGTCAGTAACTGCTAGCCAGGAGTTTGTCGATTATGCTGGTCGACACTCATCATTTACTCGCTTTGTTCGCATTATTGCTTACATCAAGCGATTCATCAATAACTGTCGCATCCCCAAGCGCCTCAAGGCACATCGCACAATTGGAGTTGTCTCTTCGTCAGAGTTCCGTCAAGCAAATCACCATTATATACGTATTTTGCAACATTTCTACTTTCCTGCAGTCTTCACTGAAGCTTCCTTTAACCTTTTGCCCTTGGAGCTACGTAGACTTAATGTGTTTCTTGATCCTGAAGGAATCATTCGTGTTGGAGGACGTCTCGCTAACGCACCAATCTCTCCTGACCAACGGCACCCTATACTTCTACCAGCAAGGTCAAACTACACCAACCTCATTGTCAACCATCATCATCATCTCAATCACCATGTTGGACCATCTGCTCTGTTGTCCAGCATACGACAACAGTATTGGATTCCCAAGGCTAAGAACCTTGTAAAGCACCTGAAGTCTAAATGTTTGACATGTACTCGATTCTCGAAATCTAATGTAATGCCTTTCATGGGCAACTTAC
The DNA here is from genome assembly GCA_030762985.1 of Adelphocoris suturalis. Classification (NCBI taxonomy): domain Eukaryota; kingdom Metazoa; phylum Arthropoda; class Insecta; order Hemiptera; family Miridae; genus Adelphocoris; species Adelphocoris suturalis. Next base: position 341,043 of record CM061051.1, on the reverse strand, counting down.
CAGCATCCCGTTTTGCCGGGGTTAGACCATTCTTGGTGTCAGGTGTGGACTTTGCGGGTCCCTTTCTGTACCGGGAGACATCAGGAAGAAGATCAAATTTTCGCAAGGCATACCTCTGTCTCTTCCTGTGCATGTCCTCCAGAGCTCTCCATTTGGAAGTGGCAACCTCGTTATCAGTTGAGGGCTTCCTAGACGCGTTTGACCGTTTCATTAGCAGAAGAGGTCTGCCAAAGGAGATGATATCGGATGGAGGGACCAACTTCCAAGGTACTGCTAGATATATCAAGGAGGTCGCTGAGTGGTTTGAGGAAAAAGGGAATAAGTCGTCACTCATCTTCCACACTGCTCACTTGGGTGTGCAATGGACCTTTAATCCACCATCATCACCACATTTTGGAGGTGGCTGGGAGGTATCAGTTCGATCAGTGAAGGACCTCTTATACAAATCGTTCGGTAACCATCCGTATAGTTTACCAGAATTGAACACCATATTCATCAAAATAGAAGGAATCTTGAACTCACGTCCGCTGCAGCCTATTTCTAACAGTCCTGAGGATGCAGAGCCGCTGACTCCTGCACACTTCTTGATAGGACAATCTATCACTACTCTCCCTGAACTGGATCTTACAGATGTTCCTGAGAACCGCTTAAATCGGTGGCAACTTATCCGCCAGCGCATCCAGCATTTCTGGTCCCGATGGACTGATGAGTACCTCAGCGCCCTTCAAGTCCGCCAGAAGTGGGACAAGAAGACTCCTAACCTGAAGATTGGCGATCTTGTGCTTCTGCGAGAAGATAACACCTCCCCAACATGTTGGCCGCTCGCAAGGATCTTGGAAGTCCATCCAGGGACAGATGGCGTTGTCCGTGTTGTAACCCTGAAGACGGCACAAAGTACCTTCAAGCGACCTGCCGTGAAGCTTGTGCCTTTGCATCTGGACTCCATCCATTCATAAACCTTCATATGCATATCTGCGGTTGTGCATTGGGGGGGAGTATGTTTGGACTTACTTATATCATTTCCAACCTGGCCATGCATATTCACATTTTCACTTCAATTCCATCCAGTAATTTCCCATTTTTCCGCACTACACATCACAAAAAACTTCACTGCTACGTATTTTTCACCTCTTAGTTTCATAGCCTTATCATTTTTCTATTTTTCAATAAAACAGAGATTGCGTCTTATCTCTTATCACCGTGGAGTAGGTTTACCACATTTTCTGATACCTTCCTTCTGCGGCACCATGGATACTATCAAGTGGAGGAATCCATAATCACATCCGTGCGTAGCATCCATGTATTTTTTCTGCATGGATTTTCTAGGCATTTGCGCATTGTTTTGTTTTTATAGTAATTTATTATATTATTAAATATTATAAGTTAATTGTTGTTTAACTGCGCAAGACCTTCTCGCCACTTCGTCTTCGGATTCCACCGCCAGCTTATCATCAACCCTGAGGGCTTGAAAAAGAACAGCTGTGGCAGACATCTTGTATCATTCTTTTTTTGTTCTGCTCCTGAAAAGTTCCATGCTTAAAACGAAATTATTTCTCCAGTTTTATCAAATATTCTGTGCGCCATCCAAGTCAAACAACGGTCCTATTTTGATCAGTTTGCTGTGTTGTGTCGTTTAAAACCACAAGAACTGGTGAGCCATTGCATTTTTTTCGGCTTCATCATTACATCTTGGTTGGGACACCTCTGTGAGGTTAGCAGATATTTCTCCTACCAACTATCTACTGGACGTTTATTGCAATATAAATCACTGGAGTTGCCACTGGACCTCTGAAGTTACCAAGGAAGTTACCACTAAACCATTGGAGTCGTCTTGGATCTGGACCTTTGGAAGCCACCACATGAACTACCAGCTCATCATACAGCTAAGCATTGTAGTCATAAGTATATATACATACATACATACATACATATATACATATATACATACATATATACATACATACATAAAAAAATGCGTTAAACTTCAGAATATGATTCAGAATAGCCTGAAACGGATTTCTGCATAAATTTTTTTCAAAAATTCACATTCTACAAATTTTGAGGCGAGAGCAATAGCTTAATTTTCTTCAAAAATTCGCTAAAACTTTTTTTTTTCACGGAAATTCGCTAAAAACCAATATTACCTTCAAACTTTTCTAAAATAATGTTCTCATCAATATATTCTACATAAAATCAATAAATTATAAATATTTCCTGGATTATTGATGCAAGAACGCCGCGTACCTTACCCATTTTTGCACAAGTTTCAATTTCCACCGCCTCATGCCGGTTAGCTCATACGTACCTCGTAGACTAAATTAAATCAGTGAGCGAAGGTTCCGGGAAATTTTAAAGTTCTCTCGGAGCTCTCTGTGGTTTTCTCATCAAGATTCACAACAGGTGCAAAGGAAGTTCTCAACGTCAAAGGCAGACACTTTGGCAGATCTGTGAAGAAGACGCGTGAGTCATATTTTCCAACTCGTTTAAAAGACAGTTAGCCAAGATCTTGCCCAAACAAAGTTTGAGAACGAGTGAAACAGCGGCCGATTACACGAGAAATATTCTAAATCCAACTAATTTGAAACCTTGATCAAACGATCACAATTCATTTGATTTAAATTTTGTTATGAAGGAATCTGCATTTCTTGTCAACGAGCGATTAGTATTACTGCCATGACACACACACTCATACAAACACACGCACATACGTCCTGTTGAACTTTTATTGCCCAACGACGATACAGAATTTTGTCGACTCTTCTATATGGCAATTGAACATAATAAACAGATAGATATTCATGTATTATATCAATAATTTAATTTGTTGTTTTCATGTCGTTTAATATCCCAACATAGTTTTTCTCACAGTACCTATTATCCCAAATTAATATTTCATGTTTCATAGTTCATTCACACCTTTCAATACCTCAGTAAATTGATTTAAGTCAGCTACAATTCTCACCACTAGGGACTGTTCTGTATATCTCCTATTGTCCTCCGATTCTGATCTATCCATCTTAGAATTTCTCCCAAGGACAATAACTGCTAGTCCATAACTAACGATTACATTACTTTAAGAAGTAGGGTTTTTCAACCAATTTTCAATTTGTCACGTTTTTCACTAGTCAATGTATGTACATGACATGAATGTACATCTACAAGTGCTATAAACTACGAAATGACTTTGTAGAACCCTGCCTAAATTCTCCAAGGTATGTAATACTATGGATATGTATATTTATTATTAACTTTTCTGTTTGTCATAATGTAACACGTCAAACAACAGCTGTTCAATTAATAGACTCTTGGAATCTCATCTTGTTGTAGCCCTGATGATGATATATAAATACATCGAAACGCTGGCTTTGAAGACCTGAATTTTATTATCCTGTCCGACTCGCAAAAACCTAAAACTGTGCTTATTATTACGTAGCGGTCAAGAAACTAAATCATATTGGTAATTGAATATATTTACGTCAATAAATATCTTCCAGTTTTCAGCTTTTTTAGAATGGAACATAAACCGGTAAGAAGATCACACGTGAAGTAGTAGGGAGCTGAGGGTTCCCCCCACGCGGGGGGTGTCATCGTGCAAATTAATTTCAAGAGCCGTTTTACAGGTCCGATGTACCCATAATATAGCACCATTTTGGAAAGCTCTTGGTCAGATCTATCTATTGAGCAAATGCAAAATAACCATGAAAATTCCCCATTGTTGAGAAAGTGGAACAAAATCAGAGAAAAACGTGGATATTCGAGCCACTTCATGCACCTAAGTAAACCACTGCTAAAAACTACGTATTTGAAAATTTGAAGAAAAAAAAAAAAAACCATTAGACCCATTGTTTTTAAAACTGCTCCGATGTAATGATTAACTATGAATTACGTTGTCAAAGTGAGCCATTGAAATTATAAAGGGAAAAGAAAATGTAATTTCTATATAATTTGTGTCCAATATTCGGTATTAAATTGGATAGAGTACCGATTGGAAGCTTAAAGCCAGGCAGAGGCTTAAAGCAGTTGATGAATAATTTAATACCTTTCGGCACCAACATCAAACCTCAAGACCTTTTTTCTGCATTTTTTGCAGTATTTGGACAATTTATTCATAAAAAAATAGCAAAACCCCAGAAAACATAAGAAATGAAAACTATCAAATTAGAGAAAAAAAGGGCGTTTAGTAAATCCTTATGGAAATGGGGTCCCCAAATAGGTAATGGCAGTCAGTCGCCTTTAATTAGTACCTATGCAACGCAAAAGAAACTAATTTCTTGGGTTTAATCAGTTTATGGAAAGGCCGTACTTGCAATTACTCGTACTTTAATAAATACTGTCAACCGTAAACATGGATAACATAATTTGATAAGTTCAATCCTTTAGAGTTATTTAGTCAGTATGGCTTTCAAGTATAATAAGCAATTCTAATACGACCATTCTATGGTTTCTGGGAGGATACATTAAACTAACCCTAATGTGAGAAGAACACAGGATACGAATGTCAATGATAGAGTTTCTTTATCGAACACAGCGCAATGTTGTTTACAAACCGCAAATCGCCATTTCAATTCCATTATATTGAATACGTTGATGTACAGAGTTCCGATTCAGGGGCTGAGATACCAAGATAACTTAGAGAATGTGCAATAGCGTAGAGAATGTGTCTAGGGGCTGCTATAAGCGACTTCTGGAATTACCCGTAACCATCCCTAGTTACTACATCAGGTTGGAAGCAGGCGTGGTGCACATAGCTTATCGAGCAGTGGAATCGACACTGAGATGGGAGATGAAATTATCGGGGGTGACTGAGAATAGATTACCAAGGAAGCTTGCTACGGAAGTAATCCTACAGCAAAGTAAAGCTTCACAATCGGCAAATTTAAAATATAATTGGTGGTCGCAGTTGACATGCATGTTGAGAAAGTTCGGTTACAGAAGTAGGGGTACTTATAATAGAGATGGGAATTATTCTTAAGCAAGTGTATGAATTTCCAACTAACGCTGTTAAGATGGCGCTCTAACAAAGCAGATAGGTTTAGTTTCAAATACACCTCTCTCATGACAGATTATTCGGCTAGATTTTTTGAATGAAGTTATGCCGTTCGTCTTCAAGCAGGTGCTGGCACAACTGCGAGCTTCCGGATATTATAGATTTAGGATAAATATAAAGAGATTTGCAATTACAATAGACCCGAAGCAGACTTGTTCAGTTTGTAATATGTTGGAAAGTCTTTATCATGTGTTATGTGTGTGTGTGCTCAATTCACAAATCCTCAAGGGTTAATTTTTATTTGAAAGTATATCATTATCATTTGGAGTTGTTGCGCTGTGTTGACAGCCGAAGGGCAGCAAAAATTTACAACTACTTGCTTGAAGTGGTGAAATTTACAGCTTCTTGTTTTATTGAATAGTAAATGTATAGTTTGGAGAGGATAAATAAGAAAGCACCGATTAGATATAATTGCGAATTTTGATTGCTGTATGATATGTGATATGGTAGGTATAGGATAGGTCTGATGGATGGCTATGCATAGCTTTATATAGAGTTGTCTGAATTTTACTATTTACTCTTGTTATAATTAATTATGTTGGAATTTATCACATTTACATTAAGTATATAATATTATTCACTTGTTTAATTCTAATTTACTTGTATTGAAGTTGATTAGCTATTTGACCATTGTCGATCCTACACCTATGTGAAAATACCTCGGAGTCTACTTAGACCGCACAATGACCTGGGAAATTGATATTAAAAATTTAGTGTCCAAAATACGACAAGGAATCAGCCAACTGAAGCCACTCCTAAACGACATATCTCCCCTGAACGTTGCATAGAGAACAGAATACCTTTGAAGAAAAATATTTCCTTCATTAGTAAATTCATTTTTAACCAAAAAAGGGCTTGTTACAAGTTACCTAACGATTTGGGTTACTTGTAACACGACTGAAAAAATGCGAAAAATCATGTTATCTTAGCTCTCTCTTACTTGTAACAATTTTTAAGTTTTTAAAAAAAGGTAAGGATGACACACAAAAAATTAGAGAATTTAGGAACGACAAAAAAGGTCTTTTTTACTCATTTTAGATTCCCGTGTCACACACATTGGATCGTTTAGTCTTAAATCAGTCTGGGCCTATTTGGCTCCAATTCAGTAGGTATGAGTACCTAATAGGAACTGTTCATTATTCTTATGGTAAAAATATAAAACATACAGCATAAAAAAATTAATGAGATTCAATTCACAAAATGGCACATCAAATCACAAAATGTCATCGAAAATAAAAACAACAGGGAAATTTCAAATGAGTTCCTCAGGGAAGCTAAAGTTGCCCCTCTTTTCGTATAAGGGCATTCATGGCTCTTTTCAGTGTTTCATCACTATAATCCTTATAGGGATGAGCATCCGGTTTCCTTTTGTACTTTCCCATTTTTGTGCATCTAGGAACAACAAAAACAATAATAACTCACTAGTACAAGGGAGATAAACACAATACTCCACATAGAGTGGCTTGAAACAACATAGTGTCTATAAAATTCGAGGGATACATTCTGGAGGTAACTTGCAACATCACACCTACATGTTACAAATAACCCTCAAAACAAAGACCACAGTTTTGGATTTGTTTTTAAAATCAATTATTTGACTTGAAAGTGAGATCTGACTTGGAATTACTAGCTAGTGAGTGCAAGCACACACCACAAAAACCACTTCGTTCACTCCAACCATTTGGGCTGCACAGAACTTAGCGTTTCGGTGTTGGAAACTGCCCATTTTCAGTCATCAATTCAAAAAAAATATTAAAAATCAGGAGAACTTCCCAAACACTTGTTGAACGATGGATGACCTTCCACAAATGCCACAGAACAGATAGGGCTGATAAGGAATCTGATATCATGCTCCCCAATGCTGCCAACATAACGAATGCGGACACGCCCCCATTTGTTACAAGTAACCCACATGTTAGAAGTAACCCAAAAGTACTATACTCCGAATCATAACTGGGGCCCCCTGGTTTGTCCGCAACGCTACTCTCCACCAAGACCTGGATATACCAACAGTACAGCATGTGATCCATACTTCTTATAAGAGACTGAATGACAATATGACAGATCACGAAAACACATTGGTAGCAAACATACCCCTGAATCCCCCACCACCACCTGAAAGAAGACGCCTGAAAAGGAAAATACCACAAGACTCCATTCTAGAATGAAGGACTTATCGTTATAGCACTTACATAAATATTCATTTTCTTCAATTGTTATTATCTCATTTTATTAATAATTTATTGTTATCAATTTATCAAATAAGAATCTGGTATAGGACGGCCAATGGGCTGCACCTAAAACAAATATCATATTTAATAGGCTTTGTCTACTATATTCATATAATTTGTCAAAACTGTATTGTCAACATTGACAATAAAGTTAACTTGTTATTTAAAAAAAACCTATGTAAAAAGATACGATTGTGCTCGTATTTATCGACTCTCCATGTAACGAAGAAAAGTTCAAAATACCATATTCATTCATTCATTCATGTTTCATAGTGCAGGTTAGGAAAGTAGTGGAGCACCAGACCCTGAAATGATTCGCTCTTCGCTTTTTCTCACCGCTGCAACACGGGACCCAGCCCAACTCGAACAAGATTGTTAGGGTTGGAACTAAGTTAGTTGAAGGTTTTGCCGTCAAAACCAGGCTCCGTCACCGACCGCATGCTGGTGCCGACCCGGCCGCATAGAACAAACTGGGTTAGCAGCTGCCGATCGCTTCGCTCGCATAATCCAGTCTTCATGTTTTGCTCAGCCAACAGTAAACGGCTTAAAATATTGGTGGTCTCTTCTCTAGGGATAAGAAATCGGAAGATATACAGGGTGTCCCGACTAATGGCCGTATCACACTAGCATTTTTTCAGCATTTTTTCGGCATTTTAGCGAATTTTTGAAGAAAATTAAGCTATTGCTCTCGCCTCAAAATTTGTAGAATGTGAATTTTTGAAAACATTTTATGCAGGAATCCGTTTCAGGCTATTCTGAATCATATTCTGAAGTTTAACGCATTTTTTAATGTATGTATGTATACATATAATATATGTATGTATGTTTGTATGTATGTATGTATGTGTCATTCCAGACGATAACTGTCCGTAGAATTGTGCAAGAAACTTCAAACAAATTTTAAAATGTTAAGGACACAAAACGAAGGTTCAAGTTCGTTGGCCAGCATGATCGGATTACATCTTCGGGTTGAAATTTTCAAAAACGTGGTCAAAATTTCCAAAATAGCCTGTTTTTTGCGATTTGTAGTGCGAAATAATTTTTTCAGCATACTAGCATGTGGTATATTCGGAATCAGCGTAAAATGTCCTATAAGAATATGTATCAAGTATTCAAAAATTTCAAAGTTGAAAAATCAGTCAAAAATCGAAATAATGCCGTTCGCTAGTTGTAAAAATCGGTTATATTTGCATGAAACATTGTCCAAATTCAGATTGAACTACTCTTATGGATGTATCCCTGTATAACCAATCCTAGAACCATGCTGTTCAAAACGTAGGTGGTTTTTAACCATGCTTGGTTAAAAAAAAAATGTAATCACAACTGATGAGTTTACTCTGTGAAATATTCCGTTCTCCGATTCTCTCGGTCGCTCGCTATAATGTTTTACGCTCAACTGTTTGAGGACTTGATGCAGCTTTAATACTGATTGTGGCGTAGAAAAGATTAATTTAATAAAATAAAGTATGAGTACCTCCAAATTATTTTTAATAATTTGATTCCATGTTTGTCTATCAAAATCATAAACTAAAATATCTCTACACGATCAATAGGTAGCGACTGAAATGTCGAAGATTTCTTCAAAAATTCGCTCATGGGGTCATTGCTGTATGACTGGTTTAATCCCAAACGTGAAGAAGGCAAAGTGCTTTTTTCCAAGGTCAGCTGTGAATGTTGAGGAGGAATAAGTGCAAAAACAGCGCATTCTGGCGGAATGCATTTTTATTAAATCTGTCAGGTTAGGGCTCCTAGGGGTTTTCATTGAATTGTTACCTTCCCAAGGGTTATGTTAAGCATTTTTCTTGCGTGGAGGTAAAAATTAGAACATGTTCTAATTATCCCAAGTGAGTTTAAAAATGCTCCGCCAGGATGCGCAATGGTCGAAAAAGCTGACCTTGGAAAAAAACAGTTCATCTTCTTCACGTTTAGGCATCAAAAATGCGGAAAAAATGCTAGTGTGATATGGTCTTAATGTTCAACAAACTCTGAGGGTCCATTCTAGAGCCCATTTCTGATCAAAGTTCCTCTTGAAGATTTTTTTTTTTTTTTTTTTTTTTTTTTTTCCCTTTGTTTTCGAGTTATTTAATTTCTAACATTTTTTCGTGTTTCGTACCTTATGATTAGAGACCGGATTTTCAATGCAGCACAAATGCACCAAATATACCATAGAATATGCAGTAAAATGAAATATGCAACAAATGTGCAACAAAAACAAATGAAATACGGGAGATGAAATTCAACACTTGAAAAGGAAAAATTCTGAGTGAAAGTTGCTTAATATTAGGTATATGGTTTTTACAAAATGCTCAATAATCAACAGCTAAAAGCAAAGAGCTGTTTTCCCTTTCGAAATATGCGCCAGGTTTTCGTAGTAGGTGGTCCCAGACTCTTCAAACCCACTTTTAAAATTCCGAAGCCATCTAAATAACTCATTTTTTTCTTCGAAAATTCGCTAAATGATACAGTGCATCTGGCATGACGGGTCGGTATAAAATACTGCAGCGCTCCTAGCGGAGAAGCTGGTTAGTTCGGAGCCCCGTTGTAGCTTCTTTCGTCACAACCAGGCTTGAGTTCATAGAACTGTGAAAGAGGTACGTTCCTGAACTGTAGAATTTGAGTAACTCCCACGCTTCGCTCACTCGCACATAGGGGCCCAAGTCACGTATCTACATTTTAAAAGGGAATAATGAAGTGTGATACGTCATTGCGTCTCGTGCACCGCCTTCTAACACACAGTTGGGTAACCGGTGCGTAGACGATAAGTGTGAACGATGGAGCCGGGGAACACTGGAGGTTGTGAAGGAGGCGAAGTCATTAAGACTTTCTTGGTAACGTCTCTGGATTCCACTTACAGCCTTTTCTGGGGGACACGCAGGTCATCACCCACAGCAACTTGGCTCGGTCACCTTCGAAACTTGGGACATTAATTCTTTCATAAAACCCTTCGCCCCTTCCGACCATTCTCATCGAGACACATTCATTTCCTCCCTCCTAACGCCTTTCTCAGAAAGTTGTTGGAACGGTAATGCGTTTACGACAAGGAAAGTGAGAGACGGAGCCCAATGAGCAGAGCTCGGTGTCTCAAAGTGAAGGTGAACAAACCGCCACCAAAAAGGCACAGCAAATTAGATAAGAATTCAGACCCTCAACACGTCTTAATTTCACTTTCTCACCAACAAAGAGTTTTACGTTCACTGGAGATAAACACAAAATCTGGCCGCCCGAAATAACCTCGCTTGTGTCTTGTGTCACAGAGCCCATCAAAAGAATACTTTTTTTTCCAACCTCAACGAGAACAATTTCAAATTTCGAATAGTTTCAAAAATGTATTGATGAATGATAATTTATTACAATATCGTCAAATTATTCAATCATTGAACTTGGCTGTTATTTGGCAAATTTTCATAGAAAAATTAAGCTATTGAAACGGGGGACCGGGACTCGGCTCCCCGTGTGTCAAAATGAGACAGTTGCGGAGTGATAGAACTCTGCTACGCGGTCAAATTTTTCCAACGAACTCGGCTACGGTCCGAAAAATGTCAGGGGATGATCTAAGTCCAACCCGGAGACAGCCCCTGAGGTTTTGTCAGATCATTCTGACCTGTATGACCTACTAATCTGAATTTTTACTAAGAGATTGACTATTTCATGTTATGTATTTTTAAGATGCAAGCTTTCGAGCATCCAGACCACCATACTATAAACCTGGAGGGTTAGGGATTCATACTTAGGTCTGACCATCGCCTAGTTCAACCAGGGGGTGATAGTGACCGTAGCCTAAGTCGTTGTCATCCGATTGTTGCTTTTGGCACCTGATTGCGTTCGGCACCTCGGTTTTTAGCAAAGCAGCGGCCTCCGAGGAGTCTTCCAGGCAACTTTTCTGTAAATTTTTATTTTTTCGTAAATTTCATTTGTATTATGACGACTTTAGAAATGAAATGACGGAATGACGAGAAGATGCTTTCAAAAGCATTGCACACATCACAAACAATTTTAACTACACCTCCACACACTTTTTTTGGAGACAGTCCTAAGTCTGTTGAAGTGGGAAGGTAATTTTCGTGTGTCACGCCTTGCAAGTTGGGTGCCCACTGCAAAAACTCTTAGGAACGCAACGGAATTGGGTGCCAAACTCAAAAGCTCGTTTCCGAAAAACCTGGGTGCCGAACACAATCGGGTGCCAAAATCAACTATCTCAAGGTGGTCGTCCACTAGGTCGGCAGAGCAGCGCTAAAATCGTGAGGTTCGTCCACTATGGAGTGAATTTCATTTTTCGACCCGTCGTTTTGCCGCGTAGACCGTCGTGTAGTGAAGTTAGGTGAAAAATGTCGGACGGAGAAATGTTTTCGGACGACGAAGAAATCGTATTTGCGGCAGATGTGGAAACTGAAGAGGAGGAGGAAATAGATTCATCTAATTCTCTAAAAGAATTGACTTGGGGGAACACAACCACCTTTTCCAAGATTTGTTGATAGGTGAGAGGAAATTCGTCCAATATTTCAAAATGTCGCGGGAAAAGTTTTTTCACCTTCATGGAATGATTAAGCCATAGATAGTGAAGCAAAACACTACATTTCGACGAGCCATCCCAACGGAACAAAGACTGGCGACAATCCACAACATACACGATGTGGGTGCACCAGTCTTCGTCACTCTAAGGATAAAAGGACAGATTTTGTTGTATGCATGTGTGTTGGAAGCATGAAATATGTTTGTAAGTGTTTTTTTCGGTCGCTCTAACTTTCCTGCTTTGTTTTCCAAGTTTAAAATCGAAAGAGAGACAAAAAATGCATTTTTAGCGATTTTTTTTCTTATACGCTTTTTTGCTCCAGTGATCGGCACCTGAAATTTTCAATGTTCTAGTAATCGGCAATTGGGGAACCAATAATCGACACCTTGGAAAAACACAATTTTTAACTTTATTGGCAACTTAAATATTAATTGAGACATCTTAAATGCATCTTTGGTAATATCACATCATTTGAAAATTTACTAGCAGCCCATTAGTTGACGTTTTATCAAACAAATGTCATTTCTAAGTGTTTCAAGTAACTTTTTTTGACTATGAACCTTTAAACAAAAAACATCATTATAAAAATGAGTAGGACCTTAATCCATATATCACGAACGCATAAAGAGGAACATCTTTTAGAAAAAGTAACATAAAACTAAATAAAATGCCAAGGAAATGGCACATGAGCTTCCTCGTGACCTTCACAGTACGTCACCATTAAATTCCAGAAAAACTGCTGCTGATGATCGCAAAGAATGTGATACCGGACCTCAAGAAACCTTGCCCGCATCATCCCTGAAAATCTGACCGAAATCCGTTCACAATTGCCTGAGTTGTGACCGAAACAAGTAAATTTTGTTTGCGCCTGCGCAGAGGCTACCGTTGATTCGATCATGACGGAACTGATAGGGGACCATGTAGAGCTATACCCGCACGATCCCTAAAAATTTGAAGAAAATCGCATCACAATTGTGGAACTTACGGCTGTTACAAGGAAATGTGGACGGACAGACAGACAGACAGACACGGATCCAAATTTGTTCAGGAGCAATTTTGATTTTGGAGCAAAACATTTTTTTTCATTTCGAACGTGAAAACAAAGCTTCCGCTGGCTTGCAGTCTCCGAAGCAAAACAGAAGCTCCACCTAGGTATAATCAGTCAATATTATCACTATCCTGCAATATCCTGTCATATTTAAACACTATTAACGGGTGGACAAACTGTCCATCTGCATTTGCAGTTATCAAAACCGTAAGATTCTCTTTGTCATCTGAATTTACGATTTGGTAAACATTTTTTCCGCCCTTCAGTGTTAAGACTTTATTTCCTTTGGGATTTAAAAAAAGCCATCTCGTCACAATTAAATACTCTCTTCAGGTTGCTGAGGATGCTAGAATGTCCTTGGTCGTCTAGATATTTATGAACATCAGCAAACCACTTGTTCAAACTTTCCTTTGTAACATTTGCCCTAGAGATTGTCAAATTCTCACTAACCCTGGTTGTTATGCTCGGATTTCTCTTTTTGAAAAGTTCGAACCATTTCTTTCCGGGTCTCCCATCCTTGAAGGTGTTGGGTCTTCCCAGCTTCTCAACCAGCAATTGAACGCTGTTCAACAAATCTGTTTGCGTAACTGGGAATCCTGCCTTGGAAACTGTAGAAATCCACACTACAAGACTGTCTTCTTCCTCTTTTCCGAGTATGGACGAAGGTTCCATGCGCCTTACGGAAGGAGTATTATCTTTTACTTTGTTCTGAAGTGTAGTGCGAGGTATATGGTGCAGTTTAGCAGCAGCAGACACAGCCATACCTCTCGACACATCCTTGATCGCGTCCTGCATTTGTTCATCTGGATAAAGAAATTTGGGAACTGGGACCCCAATTCATCTTGTAATCCTGGAGCAAAATAAGATTAGGTATCAATAAAAATCATCGATTTAGGTGAATACCTACCTACAGTTACCTTTAGTTTCTCAATGAATATGGAAAGGGGAGGAATACATTTCAAAACCAGGCTGGATCCAATAATCGTCATCTGTGGAAGCAGTAATCGACACCCCTTGACGAATATTGGATCCCATGCTCTGATCATGCTGAAACTTTCACAGTCACTTCATTCTATGATTAGGAACGTAATTCAAACTTCAGGGGAAAATAACTCTAAGAGCCAGTAATCGACATGGCTGTCGATTACTGGAAAATACATCTAAGAAGGAACCAGTAATCGGCACCCCCCAAATATAGCTCAAACATAACTTTAAATGGAAAACTAACGTCAGAAATGGATTCTACACATCGAAATTAGTAAGACTAGTGTGTTTTCACTACAAAATATGTCACACTTTAACTGAAACCAATAGTGGAATGAACTTACCTCCTTGTCGAAACTGATACCAGCACACACCTTCTGCCATTGGCGCCCAACTGCCCACTGATAAAATGAAGTGACATAACGTACGAGAGGGAGCTTGACCCCAAGTTCCCTCATCCCTCCGCAGAGGGCTCTGCTTGAGTTTCTGCCAATGTTAGAATGCTAAGTTACCGCCCAGTAGGCTTATTATTTAAATGTAAAGTCAAGGGTGACGATCACTGGGCAGGTGTCGAAGACTGGTGCACCCACCCTAAATAAAGATAATATTTTTTTGCCTTTTTATAAGAAAAAATAAAAGTGTTCATTTAAAAAAAAAAAAAAAAATCATTGAGAAATTCAAATATGATATTGTCAAAAATCGTTGAAATTGTGGGTTCGCCCAAAAAACCCATTTCGGGTAGGATTTTCAATGTATTTTTGCACACTGGATTGAATGAGACCAACCGCGCATGTATCCCAAAAACAACAGAAACCCCATGAATGCTGAGGTCTGCATAGTATGCCGTTCATCTTGTTTTGCAGGACACAGAATCGATTTAGACAATGTTAAGAGATTTAACAACATTGTGTAAATAGTATTATCTTTTACGGGCAATGAAGAATCATAAATACCTACTCACTGCTCGGAGATTTTCGGTCGTCAATTTCCCGTAGAGAGACGTAATCCTCTTCACACATTTGTCCAGATCGCTTGTACAATCACGAATAAATCCAGTAAATCCTGATTCGACATACATAGACTTTCCATCGCGTGAATATCATCAGATACTCAATGAATACTGATTGCATGGTTTTAGATGTAATTAATATTAGTCATATCCACTTCCAGCTTTTTATTCACTCAACACGTTCAACTATGGATACACCTTTGAAGGAGTTTAATAAGAAAACACCGTTACCGCCAATTGCCGCAAAAGGAGAATTAGTTTTCTTTGTTCAAATAGATCCTAAAGAGCATTGCTGTACCAAGATCATCTTGACACGGAACTACTTTTCTCTATAAAGTTTATTTACTTAATGGCATCTCACGCATAGACAGATGATTACTCGTATAATTATTTTGTTAAACAATAGTTTTGACATTGATCAGCTATGTGACAATGGAGGTGATGGGAATGGAGTAGTTCCCCCTTCAAAGTGAAGAGGCGATTAACCCACTACACCAAGTGGATATCCTGAAGGTTGAATCGAATAGCATCAGAAATATCCTCAGTTACAGCTTTTTCAAGAATCGACAAGGAGGAACTACTTATATCCATCATACTTTCATAAAGCGAGGGTGGTAGAGTGGAGAGGGGGAGGGGGGCTCCAAATAGGCAGGCCAGGGGTATGTTTAATTGTTGCAAGTTTTAAAGTTTATTGATTGCCCATTTTGCCTAATGGTAAGATGGGGGGGGGGGGGGGCAGTAAAGAGGGGAAGTTGGGGGGGGGGGGGGGGGGGGGGGGTTCGAGACGGAAAAACAAAACAAAAATAGTTTACCTCACTATATTTAAATAAATGAACAAATAAATTAATAAAAACCGAAATTCCACATAGTAGATTTGATTTTTCATTACAATTCAATTTTTATTGAGTGCAGCGAAGCGCACCGGGTCAACTAGTTGTTTATAATAAGAAAACATAATTAAAATAACACTTTTTTAAACACGTTCATGACCTTGATCATTGTTCTCCAGGATCAAGTCACCTATCTCCCGTTAGAGGTCATTTCGACCGTTCTTTTTCCCGGGCGCTCTCTGACTTCAAACATTCTTCCCCGGTGCCTGCATTTTTGAACTCCGTTTTGGTTTATTATTTCCAATAATAAGCCTATGTGATCGTATAGCAAAAAATTTTTACAGCCCCCCCTCAAACTTTGTCACTTAACGTTTCAAGGTGCGTAGAATCCAAATTTGAAATGTCCATCCGCCGTCCGGGCTATAAAAAGCCTATGAATTGACTTGAAAAACCCGTTCTTTCGCACATAGACTCCATCAGTAACGCGAGAACAGAGGTGGATACTAGATAAGAGAATGGCGAAAGCCCCAGAGCATGCTGGTTACTATAGCTGGCTACCTGATTCAGAAATAATAAACCATTATGTATTAATTTGCAGCGTTTTTTAAATGACTGAGCTCGTTATTTCCTATAGGCTTCAGGGATCTGAAAAGTTTGCTAGTTCTAGGCATAACTAGCTCAAAACGTGAAAAAAGTGACTAAAATCGTTTTTTTCCCTGGACCCGTCATATTGAATCCACACTAGCGGCGTTATTATTCGGGTCGACGATATTCTTTTTCCTCCGAGAAAATCCATCGAAACGATTTTTGATAACTAACGCTCCGCAGTTCAACCTTCAGCAACAAAGGGAAAAGAAGTGGTTTCCGAAACGATTTGGCTATAACCGGAATAATGGTCATTAGTTTGCATGAAAAATGACTTCCCCGGCCGACCCCCTCAGGTGGTTTAGAATGGGTCACGCCAAATTTATACGGTAACTAATTGGATTGATTGTTGCACTACGTCGATGCCGCGTGCAAACCACTAACCCTATAGGTACAGTTAGACTGATGAAGTCCCCAAAGCATCGTACTCAGGCTTACGATTCACTTCCTGAAGGATTGAACCATTCAAGTATTACATTTTAATAACAAAGTCCCAGTCGAAGCATAACCATATGAGAGAATTTTAGTGCCTCCCTCCCCAACCTTTTGAAGAAATTCGGGCCTTATTTTCGCAAGGTAAATGTTCGTTCAATAAACGAAAAAATCTAGGGGGAAAGATTAACTTACAATAGGTACCAACCTAGTTATTCGGTCTACTTTTGTATGTTCGAGATTCCAACTAATGGAAATTGGCTAGTTGGAATTTAAAAAATCGGCTGTGTAGTGCTAATCAGTAGGTATCACAGAGTTAAGTAGGTACCTACCCGTCCTACCACCCTATTGCTCAAGCTGGTAACGCGTAAACACATCAAGCTTAGTTTTATTTCAATAACGACTTACTTTGAGTCTTCATGTCCACGATGACATTAACCATGATCACTGAATTATATTGGTACTTACCTACAACGCGTCTTTCGGTAGCATTGTCAAGGTTAAATTTAGTTTAGTGAACAACTAAGCATGGGAAAATTTGGACCATACGAGTCTGAAGATACATGAAGAAGGGATGTAAACAACAACGACTAAGCAGAGAATGTATTACTTATAAAAATTAGGTGCCTGTCAATATAGTGCTCTTACTTCTACTATAATTTCACACTTGTTTGCCCATTTTCAACGCCCTTTCCCAGGCAAATCGCTGGCTTCTTGTTTTTTCGATCCAAACTGATTACTTAGTTACTCAAAGCGATCGGGATGGTTAAACGTTAGGACCAACTAGACCCCAAATGGAGTCTACGTGCGAAAGAACAGGTTTTTAAAGTAAATTCTTAGGCCTTTTATGGCCCGGACGGCGAATGGCGAACGGCGAACGGCGGACGGCGAACGGACATTTCAAATTTGGATTCTATGCACCTTGAAACGTAAAGTGACAAAGTTTGAGTGGGGGTTATAAAAATTGTTTGCTACACGATCACATAGGCTTATTATTGGAAATAATAAACCAAAAAATGTTTCTAAGTACACGATAGGATGTTCATCGTACATGACTAAGTGTAATGATTGGGAGACAGACAAATCATAAACAGAAAAGTGGAAAAAGCGTGTATTTGATTTCAACTTATTCTGATGACTGGAATAAGCGGATTTCCCCTCTTCATTCAGCGGAAATGATTAATCAATTCATCAAATCTTGATGCTGCTAGGTTAGGAATGTCATGTGTAATTTCGAAATTATCTTCACTCTTCAATGATAGGGAGATCCTCAATACCCGATCAGGAAAAATTGCACAGGGTCACGCAGCATTTGAATCATTCAAGGGTCTGGGAAGACATCCTAAATCTCTCGTTAAACTCGAAAATGCCCACGAAAAAAGCGTTTATTCATGACCTAAAAAATTCTTGTCGTCTTCTAAGCTGAATGCTTCTTTCTTGTATGTATTCTTCAGCAGAAGATGATTCCCACATATTAAACACCGAAAAATGGTCAACTCACGATGCGGGAAAATAACAAGTTTACAGGTGAATGGACGTGGGTTAAAAATCGGCCATTTTTCACAACTGTAAAACAATGACTTGTACAAAATGATGGGGAAACACTTTTAACTTGTCCAAATTCGCCTGTACACTTGTCAATTTTCACCCTGCATTACAAGTCTACACTTGTACCATCTTGAAACGCTTGTACACTCATTTTTAACAACTTGTACATAACATCGGCTTGTAACTTGTCACCTGTTGCTATATGAAATAGGCCACAGAGCTTAGAAACCATCGGTCTTGAAGAGCTTAGGAACCATTCCAACTGAATATAATACCATTTTATGGCCCAGCGATGGTGTCTAAAATGGAATTTTGTCCCGTTTTCGTCGTTAGGAACCACCAGTGTGCGGCGACGGCTGAGGCGGGGAAGCGAGACCAGAGAGGCGAACGTTTCAATCACACGATATTCGGGGTGAATCATCGTGGAAAGAGACGAAACTGCTGCGCAACGGGCGCTTCACGACAGAGGACGAGCACGGGGGTAGAGGGGCCCTCCAGTTCAATTATGAGCCCTCAAATAAAAGAACATTTGGAGATAGATAACGTTCTGGGGCATAACTCACCCGAGCGAGGGAGCAGCGGAACCAACAACTGCCTCTTCTTCTATCCTCATGCTACGTACATATCAAGGATGACTTCCAATAATTACATAGTTTCTCATTAAAAACCCACACAACTCATTTATTAGTTATAATCGCATTTGGGCTTATCCATCAGGAGCCAGGTATATTATTTCGTTCCGGAAGGTTGGTATCGCTGACGCGACCTACTGCGTCAATTCTAATATACGTGCGTTCTAAACCTTCAGAGGATAGTTACATATTGATATAAAAGTTCTTATTTTCGTTTTCAAACAACGTTTTATAATTTTTCTTTCCCCTCACTCCTGATAACTGATTTCTCATGTTCGTACAGAGAGTCCAGGACCAGTCCAGGATAGAACTACGTCCTGAAAAGGGAGGGTATAGAACCGTCCTGGATCGGGTCCCGGACTGAGTCCGTCCAAAAGCGCTCGGATGATCTGATGGGATAACCTGAACCAAAACCTGAATTAAAACCTTCCTCATTTCTAAAAAACTAAACTGAAACAAATCCGCTTTTTGAAAAAATTCGTTTTATCAACATTTTTATGTCTTCGCTTTGGAATCTAACCGCGAAAAGCATAACTTTTAGGGAGTGATAATTTTTATGGGTGACGACATTTTTCGATGATTCTCTCTCACAACCAAATAGTTGCTACGGAACTTATCTGCTTTTTTTCTCAATGTTTCCAAAAACCTATGGGAGAAATTAGTAAGTACATACCTTGCGAACTACATCAGAGTCCAAGGAAAGAGCAAACTCCTTTCAATCCCATTGACGTCTTCTCGTCATGATTTAAAACATATTATTATTGGTTACGCGTTTTATGGAATACGGAGAAAGGAGAGGGAGAATTTGACACCGTGATGTTTTCAGTTAAATTGAGAGCTATCCAACGAGTGGTGAACGATTTTCGTGGGATTAAAACTAACGGAGTAACAATCCCTTAGCAACGGTGCAGTTGTACATGAAAAGGGTGTTCACGATGTACGTAGATGCGAACCAAAGAGAAGTTAATTAAATTAGAAACCTATGTATATTTTGTATTTACCTAGAGCTGAGCAAAACTCCGAAACTAAAACGAATCCGTAAACTCCGGCTCCGAAAACTCCGAATCTAATGGAACGATTCAGACGAAATTTTCAGGGATTGTGCGGGATAGCCTTTAGACGGTCCCCTGTAACTTTCATTGCCGTCACATAAATGGTAGCCTGCGCGCATGCGCAAACGTTGATTTATTATAGCGTCGATTTCTTATCATCCTTTGGTCCGATTTCCTTCAAACTCGGGGATTATATGGGTATATGTTCCAGGAACATTCCCTATGAATTATATCGCTATTGGTGGAGTAATAGCTATAGCGCTTGCGCAAAATTAAAATTAATCGACACAGGCAGAACTCCGAGACTAATGGACCGGTGTTTAAGAAATTTTCAAGGATTGTGTGGTTTAGCTCCTATACGTTCCTCTATAAATTGCATTGCCGTTGGATTAATAGCAGTCTCTGCGCATGAGCAAAAATTAATTTCTAATGACGTTGACTTGTACTTTGTTCTTAAACTAATTCTATAGCATTTACAGATTTAATTCAACCTTTTACAGATTTATTTCAACCTTTTACAAATTCATTTAAACCTTTTACAAATTCAATTCAACTTTTGGTATATTATTTACAATAATAAGCCTATGTGATCGTATAGCAAAAAATGTTTACAAACCCCCTCAAACTTTGTCACTTTACGTTTCAAGGTGCGTAGAAACCAAATTTGAAATGTCCGTCCGCCGTTCGCCGTCCGGGCCATAAAAGGCCTTAGAATTGACTTGAAAAATCTGTTCTTTCGCACATAGACTCCACTTGGGGTCTAGTTGGTCCTAACTTCTCGCCAGCTCGATCGCTCCACTCTCATGGGTGCTATGAGCCAAAAATAGGTGAAAAAGTGTCTTTTTTTTTTGTATATTTCAAGTTGTATAGAAATTGGAGATTTATGAGTGAAAAGAAAATGTTAGCTATTAATTTTATGGATCAGAAAGTACTCTAAATGATACTCTTCTATTCAAGAAGAGATTTTGGATTTTAGGCTATTTTTTGCAATTTTATAGATTTTTGAAAACAAAATTTAATGAAGTTCAAGTTTTTAGCATGATTTCGTATATAAATTTTTGAATGTTCTATTTCATAGTTGATAAACTTTATTTGACCAATCTTATGCTAAAAAATATCAATTTAACAATTCTTAGCCATTTTCAGTGATTTTGTCAGCACATTTTTTGAAATTTTTCCAATTAGATGATATCAATATACAGTATAGGTAACACTTTTATGTGTTGGAAAGATGACTTGGTAATAAATTGTTTTGTTTATCAACTATATTAAAAAGCGTAAAATTGTGAGATATCGCTGTTGTAATGGATTGAACCCATTTGTGAGGTCCGAAGCTCCGAGTTCCGATACTAAATATACTGTAAGCGGCGTTTAATAGTTATGGACCAGAGATCTCCGTAGAAGGGCTGTCTAATACATAAATAATAAACCTTTGTGTAATAATTTGTAGCGTTTTACAAATTCAATTCAACCTTTTACAAATTCATTTCAACCCTCCACCGGAAGGGGTGGATATGGAAAGTAGCTTATTGATTAGGAGGAAAGTTATAAGTAGTAGTCTACATGAGGTGGGTAAGTAGGTAGGTAGTATGTTCGTAGCTACCTACTTACCCACCTCAGTAGCCTACTACTTATAACTTTCCTCCTAATCAATCAGCTACTTTCCATATCCACCCCTTCCGGTGGAGAGTTGAAATGAATTTGTAAAAGGTTGAATTGAATTTGTAAAAGGTTGAAATGAATTTGTAAAAAGTTGAATTGAATTTGTAGTAGGTTTGAATTAATTTGTAAAAGGTTGAAATAAATCTGTAAAAGGTCGAATTAAATCTGTAAATGCTATATACGTCCATGTTGCAATATTTGAGGAAGCTATATTGCTCACCCAACTTGGCACTTTTAGCGAATTTTCTTAGAAAATAAAGGCTCCAAAAATTTTTAAATAAAAATTTTCAAAAATTTTCTTCATCGAAATCTGTTTTGAGGCATTCTGAAACGATTCCTAGATTTTAACGCTTTCATATATACCTATATAAAATATACGACGATAACTCTCGATAGAATTGAGATAAAAACTTCGTTCTTTCGCCAAAAAATCAAGCATTTCAAAAGAAAGGATGAGTTCGTTGGACAACACTTCTTGAGCACATTAAATTGGTCAAATTTCAAAAAATGTACTAAAAAAATCACAAAAAATAACAAGAAAAGGCTAAACATCGGTGTTTTTATTTTTCTTAGCATCATATTGCTTAAAAAAGTTTATTAATTATAAAATGGAATATTTGAAAATTTACGTACAAAATCATGGTGAAAAATGTACATAAATTTCATTAAAATGTTCTTAAAAATCGGTAGAAACAGCAAAAAAAAGTTAAAATCCAAAATCTCTTTCTGAATCGCAAATCATCATTTTGAACGAATTTTTTTGCCATAATGTTGCTAATTAACATTTTTTTTTCACTCAAAATGCTCATTTTCAAAACAATGTAACATAATAATAGTACGATAATTCACGAAAATTCGCTCATACGATCATGCTGCATGACTGGAACTTTTAATGTATGTATGTATGAGTCATTCCAGAAGATAACTGTCCGTAGAATTGTGCTAGAAACTGCAAAGAAATTTTAAAATGTTAAGGACACAAAACGAAAGTTCAAGTTCGTTGGCCAGCATGATCGGATTACATCTTCGGGTTGAAATTTTCGAAAATGTAGTCAAAAATGTCAAAATAGCCTATTTTTTGCTATTTGTTGTTGGAAATAATTTTTTCAGCATACTAACATGTGGTATATTCGGAATCAGCGTAAAATTTTCTATAAGAACATGTATCAAGTATTCAAAAATTTCAAAGTTGAAAAGTCAGTCAAAAATCGAAATAATACCGTTCGCTAGTTGTAAAAATCGGTAAAAATGTCGAACATTTCTTCAAAAATTCGCTCATGAGGTCATGCTGCATGACTGTTTTTTTTTTTTTTTTTTTTTTTTTTTTTTTTTTTTTTATGGGAAGGTCGGCGAATCTGGGCCTACTAGCCATGAGTCATTTATGGAGTTGAGAGGCCTTCGTAGCGCAGGTACCGGACCGACCCGTCCGCGTTCATTCTCTCCGACAAAGGTCAGCGCATAGCTGTGCATTGTGCGGCCAGATCTCACGGCCAGCAGACAGAGAGGAGGTCGCTGGTAGCCGAACATCCCAAGGTGATTCACCCACTCCGCCGTCCCCACCTGTTCCGCCGTCCGGCTCGGGAAGCTGCCCTATGCAACCCGGCAGTTCGATTCTCCTTATATTAGTTCGCCCAGTCAAACTAAGCACGGAATCTCACTGGTGAGATGGCTCCAGTATTGATTGAAACGTTCAATACCATCTGTAGGTAAATTTTGCAAACCAATACGGAACAGTGAAATTCTAGAGATTGGTTGGATTGTTTCTATCAGACAGCTAGTGTTGTAAGAGATAAAAAATTAAAAACTAATGTAGATGCAATCCACACCTAAGAAACATTTCTCAACAATCAGATGGTGCAAAAGCTAAACTCTACACTGCCTTTGATGGACTGCAGAGTTGTAAAGCATTCAGACATAGTGAACTCCTGAGGCAAGAGGTACACGCACATTATTTCAGAGATTTCTATTATGGGTAGTTTTAAAGCTTCCAGTTTACTTACAACGGACCTGGTAAATGGCCGATCTTGTTTCAGATAATTATGTAAAACCAAACGATCACGATTCAAGATTCTTTATTTGACACAATACGAAAATAAACAAAAGGAAATAATATACTCAATAAATAGAAAATAAATAGTGTAAAAGAAAGGAACTTCACCAATACAATATAAACTTGTGCTCATAGAGGCTTATATTCAAAGAATTTGTGTCCCTCTGTGGAGTTGCAACTAATCCCCATAGAAATCAAGAAATCATTATTAACTAAAAGAACTTATTTACGAGAAATCCTTCTAAAAATAAGAATTAAAATGAAAAGTTACATGAGTCGTGCCCCCACTGCCGCAATATTAACTAGATTTTTGTTACATTACCAAACTAGACTCTTTCTGTAAATTTCCAGATAAATTAGCGGATTCTCATAAAAAATAAAGATATTGCAATATCTCATAAATGTTTAAAATCACAATATTCAATAAATTTCTTCATTCAAATCCTTTTGGAGACATACGGAAACGAATTGTAGAGTTTAATGTTTTTTTCATATGTGTGTGTCATTCCATACGATAACTCGCCTCTGGATTGAGATAAAGATTCCGTTCTTGCGCCAAAAAATCAAGCTTTCCGAACGAAAGGGTGAGTTCGTTTGTCAACAATTTTTGAGGACAATAAATTGCTCAAATTTCAAAAAATTTACAAAAAATATATATATTAAAAAAATTAAAAATTGCGAAAAACGGCTAAAAATCAATATTTTTATTGAATCTCCATCCCTTTTTAGCGAAGTTTCGTAAAAAATTAAGCTATTACAATGGCTCCAAAAAATTTAAAATCAACATTTTCGAAAATTGACTTCATTGAAATCCGTTTTGAGACATTCTGAATCGGATCCTGGAGTTTAACGCTTTCTCATATGTATGTATATATTGATTTTTCAAATTGAATAAACGGTTTTCCAAATTAAATTAACGGTTTTCTCTTTCGAACTAACGGCTTTAGAAAGATTTGGCTATCTACTCATTACGAGACGTATTGGCGTGATTAGGAAAGAGAATAAATGTTGCCAATCATTAATCCTTCGTTGCAAATCGTTTCGCTGTCATAACCTTCCTGATGCAATCTTTGAATATATCTTTCCAACGCAATCGTTGTCGTGCTTTTCATTCTCAGCTACCGTTTCCGTTAAGTTCTTTTACTGTCCGCTTCACAAGTTTGTATACATAATACATTTTTTGGTTTATTGTTTCCAATAATAAGCCAATGTGATCGTGTAGCAGAAAATTTTTATTCGCGTTGAATTTTATAAGCGTATTTTTCGAGGCTTTGAGTGTTAGACGTGTTAGACGCACGCCTGGCACGCTTGGCAGGGGGTCACGGTTGGTGGTGAGGGGGGTGAGCGGGGGGTTGAGTGAGAGGAGGCGCTGCGGCACCATGAGGTGGGTACAGCGTTCCTTCGAGGCATGAATATATGTTTTTTCTAGGTCATATTTGTGTGTGAATACCAATGCTTTTCCTACGCATATTTAATAAAATATCCTCTCGACTTTTCGTACGTACTTAGATAATGATATTATTAAGGCAATAAATTTGAATAGATAGGGGCTCAAATCGAGAAATATAAACATGCGTATATAATTATAGAAGTATAGGTTGTGGCAACTCGAAATAGGACACGCCGAGGAGTCTGGGCGGGCCTTATGACGTATGCAAGCCAACTAAAACTACTTACGATCAAACTCAATTGAAAAAACAATAAACCTTTGTGAAATAATTTGCAGCGATTTTTTAGATGTATGAGGGAGACAGTGTTCATAGCGTTGTTCTAAGGCGACAGAGGGGGTATCGACCCCGATGGCGTATAATCTTCAACGATTCAAGTGACATAAAAGACATAACATGGAGAGATGATGAATTTTTATTTGGCCCACAGACTTGTTAATTGGAGATGGAAAACCGTTAATTTGATATGAAAACCGTCAATTTGAAAAGAAAAACCGTCAATTTGAAAAGGAAACCCGTTAATTTGTTGTGGAAAACCGTTAATTCAATTTGGAAATGCTATATCTATGTCCTTCCGGATGATAACTTACTCTCCTTAGGATTGAGATAAAAATTCCGTTTTAGCACCAAAAATTCAAGCTTTCCAAGAGAAAGGATGGGTTCGTTGGCCAGCATTTTTTGAGCCCATTAAATTGGCCAAATTACAAAAAATGTGCTTATAAAACCACTAAAAAATGGCTCCAAACAGCTAAAAATAGTTAAATATATATATTATCAGAATTTTATCCAAAAAAAGTAATCAACAACGATCTAGAACATTATAATATTGATGCACAAAATTATGCAGAAAAATGTACTCAAATTTCATTAATATTTGCTGACAAATCTATAAAAACTCCCTAAAAACCCTAAAATTTTCCAAATGTTCTTTAAATTGCAAAATATTACTTGAACGAGTTTTGTTTACCATAAAATTGGTAGTTAACTATTTCTTTGCAGTCAAAGAGGTCAAATTTCAAGATAGTGCAAAAAAATTCAAAACAAAGTAACATAGGTACTATATAATATGATACGATAATTACGAAAATTCCCTCATACGATCATGCTACATGACTGTAATGTTTTTATATACTTGATCTAGTACTTGACCGGTACAATTATAGGAGAGTGGAGAAGAGGGGAGGGGGGTAAGGTTGTTTGACGATAAAATCCGACATTTTATTGGGGCGGTCTTAAAATATCTTTCCCATATTCACGCTGGGTTAGAGCGTTGTCAAGGTCACTAACTGTTCACCCTCTATCACCCTGTTCCGATTCGTATCGTGCGCCCCATTTCACGTCGCGTGATAA
Organism: Adelphocoris suturalis; assembly: GCA_030762985.1. Taxonomy (NCBI): domain Eukaryota; kingdom Metazoa; phylum Arthropoda; class Insecta; order Hemiptera; family Miridae; genus Adelphocoris; species Adelphocoris suturalis. The sequence continues at coordinate 314,565 of CM061051.1, read as the reverse complement.
CGAAATATCGGCAGCTCCCGATCGCCCATCACAAGCTACAAGTCAGCGTTTGCGATGGTTACACCGTCCAATCTGACGATGTCAGCAGACAGTGCGGTAAACGTTTTAAGTACAAATTGCTATCTAACACGAATCAATCAAGATAAACAACTATTGGGGAATCCGTACTTGTTCAGATGATTTATGGGAAGTAGATGGCGGGAATCATTAAAATGCTTTGGATTCACCATCCAGTCGTGGAGTAATTTTACACTTTTTATTCCATATCCCATCCCTTTTTAGCGAATTTTCGTAGCTATGCAATTGCTACAAAAATTTTAAAATCAAAGATTTCGAAAAAATTTTTTCATTGAAATCCGCTTTGAGGCATTTTGAGACAAATCCTAGAGTTGAAAACTTTTTCGTATATACATACATTTCATATATACATATATATACATCTGTGTGTAAGTGTGTGTTTGTGTGTGCGCGTGTGTGTATGTATGTGTGTGTGTTCTTCTGTATTGAGATAAAAATTCCGCTCTTGCGCCAAGAAATCAAGCATATTGAATTGGTAACATTTCAAAAAATGTGTTAAAAAAATCGCCAAAAATGGCTAAAAACTACTAAAAGTTTTTTTTTTCATTCTACTTATTAAAATTTTTTTTTTTTTTTTTTTTTTTTTTTTTTTACAATGATAACAATTCATTAACAGAACAATCAAACATAGAAATGTTCTGAAATTGTTAAATTTATATTAAAACTACTAAAAATTGTTACATTTATATTATCAGCAGCATTTTAGTCAAAAGAAGTTTATCAACAATGAACCAGAACATTAAATAATTTATGCAGAAATTCATGCTCTAAAGTGTAATTAAATTTCATTAATATTCGCCAACAAATAAATAAAAACCGCAAAAAACTCCAAATTCTTTTTCGAATTGACGTAAATCATTTAGAACGCGTTTTTCGCCATAAAATTGGTACTTGAAAATTTCGTTTCACTTGAAGTTCTGAGATTTCTAAACAATTTAACATAACATAGTACGATAATTTACAAAAATTCGCTCATATGATCATGCTGCATGTCTGAACTTTTTTCCCATTAATGAACCTTTGCAATTTATTGATAAACTACCCCCCCCCCTCCTCCTCCTCAAATTTCGTAGGTATACGTTTAAAGATAGGTATATAGATTCAAAAAATGTTTGAAAACCCATTACATGCAAATAATTGATAATGATATTTTGTTCGTTTGTTCGATATGATATTCGTTTTTTATTTTTTGTTAATAATTCGTCTCCTGGCAAAACCTTGTTTGGTTACGCGGCAACACCTATGAAAATATCTCCGACCTATGATTTTTAACTTCAAAAACTACGATTTTGCCATCATTATGATTTATATTTCGGCTCTTGGTCAGCTGACCCACGAGCTTGCCCATCCTTCACGCTACCTTTTAGCGAAAACCGGAATTCTCTAGGTGCCCTGGGTGTCGAGTTCTCGATATAACGGACAGATGGACGTACGGACGGACAGAAAAATCCAATATTTTCTTTTAAAAAAATCGTATTTGGGAGTCCTTAGACAATCGTGCCTTGTGGTCCCCCCTGAGACAAAGCTGGGAAGATCCTCCTGGGGGGAGACTGTGCACACCGTCGATGTCCTTGACAATTGCCAAGCACCCGTTTTAACTTACGGGCCAAGGCATGCGTTCTAGCTCCTATTACCAACTTAGCAGGTTGGTGCCCAAGTTTATGGAAATCCACATAACTCCTCATGCCTCTAGCCAACATCTGCAGAGTGGACTGCATGTTAGGAGTGATGAAACCACTGCCCCCGTGACGGACGGTCGAAGAGATAGACGGAGAGATGAGCATATAATAAGCGTATCTGAACAAAGTTTGGTTGCGCTAAAAATCGAATTGCAAAAAAAGAAGGAAATTCTGCCGACCCTTTGCATGTATATGTGTTGAGATTATTAGCAAGTAAGTAAGACCTTTATTGGCAATCATTTTACAAATAGGCCTCATGGGCCCTTAGGCATGTAAAAATAAGAATAATAACAATAAAAATTTTTCTGGCCTAGAATAATAACACAATGTAAAAGTCACACAATTTTATAAATGAAAATATATTAACTAACAAAAGAAAAGAAAGTGAAAATATAAAATTGAAAGGAAGAAATGAATGAAACGAAATGGTGGAATTTGTGGGTGATGGGGTCGACGAGTTAGGCATCATGAAGGAGGTTTGATGCAACACCAAAGTGCTGCTCAATAAGGCCACGGAAGACGGACAGTTCAGAAACCGAACGACAATCAATCAAGAGGCAATGAGTTCCACACCCTCGCACCAGCTACCCTCAAGGAATGACCCATCGAAAGAGTACGGTGGGGCGCCACATTTAAGGCATGGAGCCTGGCGGAGCGCCCGAAAGCAAACATGCTCTCAAGGTACTCCGGGCAAGGGTTCACACCATGTATCAATCTAAAAATGAAAAAACATACACGCATGGTAAAATGGTCGGTCATGGAGCATCCCACTAAAGATCGTGAATATGGAGTGATATGAACGTATCTTCTGATACAAAACACATACCGAGCTATGGAATTCCAACACACTTGAAGGCGATGAAACTGCTCAGAATTGAGGTTGGTGGAGAAAATCTCCCTCTTCTATGACGATTGGGCAGACCTTACATCGCCAGATCACTAACCTAAGCAAAATTAGACGCTTGTAATTGTATTGGGAAAGGTTAGGACTTCGCTTGCATTCGAGTCTGCAACACACTGGGACATTTTATGTCTTTAGTTGCAGACTCGTATGTGTTGCAGACTCGTCTATTAAAATGATTACCTATTAAATGATTCCACCACCTCTTCACAAATCAAACCGTTCTCGCAATATTCGGATCACCAGCTATGAATCAAATCATCGAAACACCAGCTCAATGAAATCATCAGAAATTTACAAGCGGTTGCAATCATGTTCACAATATCAATTATTGTGAAGGATCACCTGTGTGTAAACAATTATTCATATAACCATGCTCATAACTCAGCTTGTAGGCCACGCACTTCGCAGCAGTTAACATAATATGGTTGAATAAATCGAGAGCTTTCGAACGAATGGTCAACGAATTTTGTGGGATGAAAAACGACAAAGAACCATTTCCCTAGCAACCACCTAGCAACCACTCGGTTGTAAAGCGCAACCACTCGGTTGTAAGCGGAAATCATCAGAAAACCAACCTTAAAGCTTTTATTTAACGCTTTTTTTAAACGCTTTTTTCGTTTATGTGCCAAAGTAAAGACATAAAATGTCAAAAAATCCGTTCGTCCACTACCCGCCATTATACACCGTCCGTAACTTTTCTCTCTAACCCATAGATCAAAATTTATGAGACTTGGATTAAATCGCACATCCGGTGTAATACTGGTATAAGTCAAAAAACCCTACTTTTGGGAAATCGCGTTTAAAGATTTTTTCCATCTAAATTGATATATAACAGTCATCTGAACGTCTCTTTTTTCATATCTCACTGTTCTATGGCGCTCATATACTATCTAACTAACATGTGGAATACCAAAATTACTTCGTTACCCCTTTATTTTCAACCAGCATGCTTAAATTCATCAAATTCCTATGTTATACCACTGTTCCCCCTAGAAACAGGACTGCATAACACCAGTTATCACTTCATCCGTGAGATATGCCACTACTGATCTAAGCATAGCGACTGCGGAGAGGTACTTATAACACCACTTTTACCTTGGAAAACGAAAACGGTGGCGAATTTCTGAATATAATTGCTGAACATCAGGTTAGTCTCAAGACTCAGACTCTGCTTTCGTTCGCTATGGTGCCTGCTTTGAACTACATACCACTTTATATAATTATTTTGGTTCAAGAATAAAAATAATAAATGAAAAGACACACAATTTCATTCAACGTATGACAGTAAACTTTACTATTTTGTGAATAACAAAAATACCCACTTTTTAATTTCAAATAAGGGACCACTTTTAAACATACAAAATTATGGTAAAATCCTTTTGGACCCTAAAACTAAATGGCAGAATAACACAATATTTCAATAATTTTTCGTTGTCAAAAACAAGAATTACTTTTATAATGAATATAGGTTCACAGAAAAATTAATTAAAAACTAAATAAGCTTACTACTTGTAGAAGCAACATAACTATAATATAAATTTTTTAGTTTCAAGTTATAAGGAACCAATTTTTACTAAATCAAACAATTGCAGTTGAATCCTTCTGGTCTTAACAGTAACTTTAAAGTAGCAAAACAGAAACTTCAAATCATGAAACTTTAAAGCGTAGAAACTTCAGGTTGTAGTAAAACCTTAACATCGGAATCAGAAGCGTTTTAAATTGTTTTTTTCCCCATTAAAATAAGTGGTAGTTGGGGCAAGTTTGCATTCAAAAATAAAATGCCGAATATAATTGAAAAGTAGGTACCCGTTTTAGCTTCAAAATCATGTAAATATTTGAAGAAATATCACAATAAAACATCTATACCTAATGAGATCTTTTACGTTCCAGTATTCGATTACGTTCTCAGTCTTTATAAAATATGATCAATTTCTCCTAGCAATATAGAGTTCCGATAAAAGTGACATTACAACACTGAAAACTGAACCTAAAATACTCCTAAAATAGAATAAAAATACTTTCTCATTATAAGCAACAGCGGTCGTGAGAGCTATCTGAAACATCAGCCGGAATCCACATTGTCTTTCTTGGACGTTTTCTTTGGTATTTTTGATGGTGAGACTTTCGTAAAATCCTTTGTACGCTGCTGGTATGAGGTTACTTTTTATCAGAGACTTAAGCCCTGTAACCTTGTTCTGGGGGATCCCCGGAGGCTTTTCATAGGCTGGTATGTTCCTTTCACGAACGATTTTTATTTTGTTCCCAAGAATAATATCTGAAACTAACTTTTTTGTTTTGCCGTTTCCTTTCTAGTACTTCTTCTTTTCTTCGTTGGGGGCTGAGAGTCATTTTCATGATTTTTTTAATTTATATCTTTTACATTATTCTCATTTACTGCAATTTCTTCGAACTCTTCCGCAAATGATAGCTTATAAAGAAACGAGAATGGCTTTTCTTTCGTAAATTTTGCAGCCACAATTTTACTAAAAAGGACTTTCTCTCCTTTAACGTTCGGCGTCTGGCGCAAAACTGAAATGATCTAGTCTTCCTCCAATGCTATGATAGAAAAGTGGCTAAAAACCATAGTGGTTTATCTACTCTCTAGCGGCCATTTATTGAGTTACAGTTAAACCGATACTACCTCCATGTAGAGCTCGCCGAGCGCTATCTGGTGGTATATACGAGTATAACTCAAAACAGCCAATTTCGGACTTATAACCAGTCTTACCCTGGATGTGTGTTTTTATTTAACGCTTTTTTTAACGCTTTTTTTAAACGCTTTTTTCGTTTATGTGCAAAGTAAAGACATAAAATGTCAAAAAATCCGTTCGTCCACTACCCGCCATTATACACCGTCAGTAACTTTTCTCTCTAACCCAAAGATCAAAATTTATGAGACTTGGATTAAATGTAAAGGGTTATTTCCGCTTGTGGTAAGAGTAAAATTATCATTTACATATCTTTCGGAGGAGTACGTCGTCACTAGTAATCGAGTACAGTTGGGGGGGGGGGGGGGGTCGAAGATGATGTCCTTACATCGAAAAAGTTGAGGAAACAACGATCTGGACAACTTTCAAATTGTGGTTGCATTCAGTCTCTTTTCTTGGGAAGTAAGATAGTGAGTGTTTCTTTGAAGCTCCCTGTATCAGGATTACCAGAAACATGACAACACCCGAGTGAAAATGAGTGGAAATGAGGACGTGATGAACAAGGAATTTTCTTATCGGCACTAGAAGCGGAGAAGGTTTGCCTCTGGTACGGGTATCGGCCGAACCGGTGGAAATATTCTCTGGTAACGGACCTCGAGATCCTGCCGTAAGGCAAACAAGTGCTTTAACGGCCACGAAAGGGCGCGGAACTGCGGAGCTGGCGGCTCGGGGACCGCCCTCAAGTACTGGATTACTTGACATGAACAATGCTCAAATTTAATGCTTAGAGCCCCGAGGTAAATGGGAGGCCTCGATGCAAAAGACCCTGTTGTTCCGGGTAGAGGAGAAACAACCGAGTCCAGACGGTAGGTAGGTGCCCTCCAAAGAGCTTTTGGGTCCAACGCTAGAAACGATGGGAAGACTGTGTGACGGGGAGGGTTCACTTCAAGGGTTATTTAATCCCACACGGTAATCCAACTGGGTCATTTGCGCTTAACGCTCTTACTCCTTCCTGATCTCGTATTTCCCCAAAGTTTCCTTGGGCATCTTTTTCGTATGTACACGTGTCGCGGCAATCTAAAGAGCAATTATCGTACATAATAAAAACGCTGCAAATTATTACACAAAGGTTCATTATTTCTGCATAGGATCGTCCGTCTATGTAGATGACCTGTCTATCTAACTATCTGTATCTAAGCATATCTGCATAGGTGTAGACCGAGGAGAGATTAATTAAATTAAGTATCACACCTACACACTAGAAACTTAATTATATAAATTATACCTACCTAAGCTTCAGAAGTCCACCTACAGGTGACAAAAGTTATAATATCATATCAGCTGATACGAGCGTCGTAGTTACAAAGCGACTATTGCTATGTTCTACCAGTTATGATTTGCTCCCATGTTGTTAATTTTTTCTCTTTTTTTTTCTGCCGAAGTTCTAGCCTTTACGGAGAGTGAGTGGATGAACGTACGGCGACCCGGGTGGTTTCATCGGATTCTTTGAGATGTTATCTACAAATAAGACCCCAAAGAAAACAATAAATTGATGCAGATGTCACTGGCGAATCCACTGATAAATTTAGACTTCTTCGTCGATCACAAATGTCTGTTATTGAAAATAATCAACCAAAAGTATATACCTAGAACTGAATATCACATTATCGGCGAATATCAATGGCGAATATCATGTTTCATTTAAATCCAAAACCAAATGAGCTCAACAGAGCATTCCAAGAAGGTGCAATATGATGGGTATTGGGTGATAGGTAATGGGCAAAACTGGAGTTTAAAAAAGTTGAATGGCCCCCGCCCACCCACCACGTTTGCTAGAAAGAGGAGGGGGGGGGGGGGGGGGCTTCAGATAACCCAACTATGACTTAATTCAGTTGTCTCTATATCCGTATTTTAGTTTAAAATTTGCAACCAGCGGTTTTCAAGCAAGCTGATTCTGATTCTTAAATCGAAAATGACGAATTTCGATGAGGAAAATGATACAATGAGAAAATCTAGGAAGGTACCGGCTCTTCTTTGCTGGAGGAAAGCCCTGAAGATGGCACATGGATGCAAATATTTAACAAAACATACAGTACAACTGTTCTTGTTAATTTAATAATGACTATTCATACATAAATAATGTAAATTGGGCTTGTCGTTAAATACTCTTAACTAAATAAACACATACATATTTACGCCCCGTTATGAAAAATGCGTGCATTTAAATTTAAATTATGTGAAAAAATTAGAAAAAGTTATTGTTACTGAATTTAAAAAAAGTTGCAGTCATGCAGCATGACCAGATGAACGAACTTCTGCAGTTTTTCTCATCATATTGTCATAGTGTTTTGAGAACTTCGTACGACCGTTATCTATTAGATAATGGCAAACAAAAGCGTTTTCAAAATATTATTCACCAGAACATACTGACCACCTTTGGAACTTTAAATACATTTCAGTTCAGTTTTAACCGATATTTTAGTCCATGTTAATGAAATTCAAGTATGTGTTTTGGCACAATTTTGTGGACGATGTTTTTATTTCACATTTATTTATTTATTTTATTATTATTATCTTTTTTTTTTATTGGTATAGTTATTAGTTGATTTTTCTGAAAAAAACGTTTTCTAAGTAATATTCTAATGGGAAAAACTTTCTAAGCGAAAAAAAGAAAGTATATAACGATTTTTAGCCATTTTTTTATATTGTTAGTGATTTTTTAAGCACTTTTTTATTTTAATTTAAACAATCTAGTGTACTCAAAAAGTGATCCAACGAACTCATCCTTTCTTATGGAATGCCTCATTTATTGGGAAAGGAACGGATTTTTTAGCTCGGTCCTAAGGGGATATATCGTCTGAATGACACATACATGCGTGAATGAATAAATATATATATATATATATATATATTAATTGCTATATATATTTTTTTTTGTCCCGCTACGCAAACCCGCGAGGTCGTGGGTTCGAATCCCAGCCATGCTTGAAAAAAAAAATTTTTTTCTCTCGTGAGACGAAGGTTGTGGGTTCGAATCCCAGTAAGGCTTGAATTTTTTTTTTTGAGACGAAGGTTGTGGGTTCGAATCCCAGCCAGGCTTGAAAAAAATGGTTTTTTTTTCGTGAGACGAATTGCATAGCAAATTATCCTCGTTTTCTACACAGTAGAAAAGAGAAAAGATCAGGGTCCAAAGCCCCCTGGCGGGGTCAAGGGGTGGAGCCCCTTCGAGTATATATATATATATTATATATATATATATATATATATATATATATATATATATATATATATATGTATATACGCCAACGATAAAGCGTTCAACTCCGGGGTTTCAGAATGCCTCAAAACCAATTTCCATGAAGTAAATTTTGAAAAATTGTAATTTTTAAAATTTGTTGACCCATTACAACAGCTTCATTTTCCACTAAAATTCGTTAAAATGATTTTTATTCTACCGCTTGTAGACTTTTTTTTATCTACTAAATATACTTGAAACTTACTGTGTGCCTCAAACTAATATCCCCATGACACGTAAATAGTGGAATCGTAGGAAACTTAGTACGTTGTTACAAATGAACAAGTAATATGATTTGCTTTGAGGCGCATGCCAAGTCGCAATGGAGGTCTGCACTCCCGTACTGTACTCAGGAAAGTTAACCCAAACACAAACAATTCAATAAAGTAATAAAAGATCTCTTAATTCTAAACTGTTGTTGGTCCAGATGCCCAGCTCCGTTTTATGAAGCACATCTTCTATTATTATATTATAGACGTAACACGCTTAATTTATTTTTTGAACCGAACGAATAGTGTGTAGGCTCCGTTTTATAGCGGCAGAAACCTGCCTCCTAGAGGGGTTTCAGATAAGTCATTAACTTATGTCTATAAAGAGTGAAATATGAACCACGGGTTGATGTTCCGTTTACAGTTCCATAAATCCTTCTTTTTATGCCAGAAATTGAGCTCACTCCTGTGACAATGGACAAGTAGGGCTATGAAAGAGTTCAACGCAAGTCGTAGGTTGGTCCACGAGACGCTTACACCCACTTGCTTTTACTGTTGATATTTTATAGCTGCTCCACTATTTGGTGAACGGAATAGTGCGAACGGTTTATCATCTGTCAGTCATGTTGGGATAGGGATAATTCACCACTTTCATGGCCCACGAGGCGCCTTAGTACAAATAGCCAAGCCTTGTAGCATTTACTAGGAGCAAGTCTTCTTAAATATGTATGCGCAAATATAGGTCATTCGCTTCAACTATCAAAAATTGCAACTGATTTTTAGCGAATTTTCGTAGAAACTGAAGCTGTAGCTATGGCTCAAAAAATTTTAAAATCAACATTTTTCAAACAGTTCTTCATTGAAATCCGTTTTAAGGTATTCTGAAACGATTCCTGAAGTTAGCGCTTATATATATATATATATATATATGTGTGTGTGTGTGTGTGTGTGTGTCCGTGCGTGCGGGCGTGCGTGTATTTGTGTGTGTCCTTAGACATGTATCATTCCAGACGATAACTCTCCCAGGGAATAAGATAGAAATCCCGTTCTTGCGCAAAAAAAACAAGCTTCGTTCGTTAACCAGCACTTTTTGAGCACATTAGATTGGTCAAATTTCAAATCTTGTGCTCAAAAAATCAATAAAAATGGCTAATAAAACGACCAACAATCATTATATATCTATGTTTACTAGAATTTCAGTTTAAGACAAATCATCAACAGTTCTGTTAACTAGGACCTTATAAAATGTTGGAACAGAATTATGCTGAAAAACGTACATAATTCCATTAATACTTGCTGAAAAATCAATAAAACTATAAATTTATCTGAAAATACATTTAGGTTCTTTTATAGATTTTTGATAATTGCACATAATGTTGAATTCTACTTGGAAATGTTGAATTCCATTTGGAAAATGTTGGTTTCAATCTGAAAAATGTAGAATTTGAGAGTTATCATTATGCTCAGACGCAGAGAGTTATTTCAACATAACTGGCCGGCATGCACACCCTCAGTTCGAGCAGCAGCAGCTTTTCATACATTGCAATAATGAGTTAGATTCATTATTTTCGCAGGGATCGGCATAGACAAGGTCTGTGGTTTTGCAATATCGACTTAGACTATGCATTAAAAAAAAAACGCTGCAAATCATTACATAATGGTTTCTTATTTCTGAATCAGATAGCCAGCTATAGTAACCAGCATCCTCTGGGGCTTTCGCAAGTCTCTTTTCAAGTATCCACCTCTGTTCTTCCTCTCACCCCCTGCTCCCCTGACAAGCGTGCCAGGCGTGCGCGCGTGCGTAAGTCCAACACAAAGCCTCGTAAAAGACACTTTTTCGCCCGTTTTTGGCCCATAGCATCTATGCAAGTAAAGCGATCGCGATGGTTAAACGTTAGGACCAACTAGACCCCAAATGAAGTCTATGTGCGAAAGAACGGGTTTTTTAAGTTAATTCTTAGGCCTTTTATGGCCCGGACGAAGGCGGACGGCGAACGGCGGACGGACATTTCAAATTTGGATTCTACGAACCTTGAAACGTAAAGTGACAAAGTTTGAGGGGGTGTTATAAAAATTTTTTGCTATACGATCACATAGGCTTATTATTGGAAATAATAAACCAAAAGCCGCGGATTAGTCGAAATTAAAAGATTTACATTAACTCGTACAAACTTTCTAACCTTACACTCATACACCAAGAATAGCAGTGGGCCCAAGCCACGTCCTTGGTGTACAGAGACACCTGCTATGACGTTGTCTGCCCAACTCGCTACTATCAAGAATGTACTGTTCAAACCAGTCGAGAATTAGTCTTATCTTTCAAAAGAGCTACCAACGTAACCACATGGAATAGAATGATACATTGACTGCTTTCGCCAAGACCATAAGAATCATCAACAGATCTTGTCCAATCTCAAGTCTATCATAGAGTCCATCCATGCAATTCGGCCAACTGATTCTTCCTCCTCCACTTATGTAATCATTAATACTATTTATGCCTATTGTTCACCTATTTCACCATTCTTTCGTTAATATTGAGTGGAAATGTTCATCATGCGAGATTCTAAGAGTTTTTCAAGGGCCGGGCAGATTGCAAATGGACTGAATAGGATGAGATTCGTCTTAAATACCCACTTTTGGACAGAGATGGGCATATTTATATTCGAAAATATGAATATAAACATGTTCACAAACTTAATCATCCAGTGAATATGAATATGAATATATTCATATTCACTGAAAGATAAAGTTTGTAAATATATTTATATTCATATTTACGAATATAAATATGTTCATCTCTGCTCTTGGATCGGTCACTCAATCGCCAATTTAAGAGGTGGGTGTACTTCCCAAAAACCCAACTCATTGATGTGTACAGGTGTGGATCACTATGTCTTTTATTTCATTGAATAGACTGGAAGAAAACGGCTTATTGGTAAATTAATCTTACTGGGAACGTGAATCGAGAGATAACTAACTGAAAGGATTGAATACCAGCAAAAACTCCAAACACGAGCTGCGCACGACGTACGACATTTTCCGTCAGTGGCCAAACCAATAATCCGCCCGGAACTTTTCCCGAGACCATTCTAAGGCAAAGTTTGGTTCGGATAGGGATGATTGATTGAGAATCGATAGCTTTCGGAACTAAAAACGGGCGTGAAACAAATACCTACTGGATTGCAGGGGCCGTCCCAGCAACGCATGTTCTGACACGATGGTGACGGGTTGAATACTTGATGACCGCAAGAGAAAAATCTAGGAAATTCCGGTCACCTAACTTCAAGGAAAGTATGAATAATGAAAACATGCCCGGCGTAAATCGAACGCAGGGGAGTTTGTTGGGTTGATTGAGTCCGAAGTTCAAGAGCGAATTCAGATATTGAGGAGAGAGTGGGTTGATGGGAATTGACAAGAGCACAGGCCGTGGTGACGACCAGATCGATAAATAATATGGAATCAAACAATCTACAATCCGAACCCAGCCACATCATCAAGCACGAGTGCCATCGCAAGAATGAATGCCACCACATGCCTCCAACAGCCATCATGTGGTTTAGCGTGAAGATGAGGTAAATCTGATTTTGGCCACCGCACGTATAATGTATGCTCAGAACAAGTTTTGCAATACTCGCGCATCAACACATGTTATACATCTGGTGCATTATAGCGAATTTTTGTAAAAAATAAAGTTATTGCAATGACTCCACAAATTTTAAAATGAAAATTTTCGGAAATTTTCTTCATTGAAATCCGTTTTGAGGCATTCTGAAACTAAACCTAGAGTTTTAACGCTTTTTCATACGGATATATATATATATATATATATATATATATATATATATATATATATATATATATATATATATATATAGTGTGTGTGTGTGTGTGTGTGTGTGTGTGTGTGTGTGTGTGTGTGTGTGTGTGTGTGTGTGTGTGTGTGTGTGTGTGTGTGTGTGTGTGTGTGTGTGTGTGTGTGTGTAGTCATTCCAGGCGATAACTCTCCGTAGGATGGAGATAAAAATTCCGTTCGTACGACAAAAAATCAAGCTTTTCAAACGAAAGGGTGAGTTCGCTGGTTTTTGAGCGCATTAAATTGGCCAAATTTCAAAAAATGTGATGACGGAATCACTAAAAATTGTTAAATTTATATTTTTAGCAGAATATTGCTCAAATAAAGTTTATTAACTATAAAATAGAACCTTTAAAAATATATGTATAAATCATATTGCAACTAAAATCACTAAAAAATCGATAAAACTCCAAAATAAGTTAAAAATCCAAAATCTCTTTTTGAATAGCAGATTAGTAAATAAAATACGTTTTTTGGCACAAAATTAATGGTTAACATTTCTTTTCACTCAAAAAGCTCAAATTTCAAATCAATTTAACACAATATAATACGATAACTTATGAAAATTCGGTCGTACGATCATGCTGCATGAATGGAACTTTTAACATTCACGATGAAAATTATACTTCAAGATCTTGTACGATACCCACCATCCGAATCACTGTATATGTTTTGATGATTCAATTGTTGACTTGAAAAATACACAGTTCATGAAGTTGAAAAGCATGATGTGTAGAAAATATAGGAATGAACGACAAACTAGGTGCGGAAATGAATAGATATATTTCATGTGTTCCTGTTTTTCCTCCCTCCAAGAGCGCTTTCCTTGTTTACATACTACAGAATGAATTTTAAATGTAGTCCATTTCGCTTCAACGCTGAATATTTCATATTGTTCCGCTCGCACTTGAGCGCACCGTCTTGTACTTCAAGAAATTTTCCGGGGCTCGGTTGAATGGTGATCAATATCGCTATGAAGGTACTTGGAAATACAGGCTCTCAAAGAACACCTCCCACCCACCTCTAAGCTGCACGGCAAAGAGAATACTGAAATAAATTCCTAACAAAAAAAAGTCAAATCTGATGGCCTCATGATAAATTCTCTTTTCTGGTGGGATGGCTCCGTCTGAGAATTATACAGGGTGATTCAGAAGGAATAGTCGCACATAACCGGCAGAGGGAGTTGTAAAGACCAATACGTGAAACTGAACCGCACAGTCAATCAAACACATTCTGGTTCTATATTGATTTTCGAAGTCAAAGCTTCATTTGAAAGAATTTGTGAGAAATATTTTGTTATAGTTAAAATTAGCACTTCATTAGACGCGCCTCTTGCTAGAACTCCGATACACGCGAGGTATCCGAGGGATACACCACTGGTAACTTGACAAAATAAATAATAAAATTGAATTTTTCGCATTTGTAAAGGTGCACAGACATATAAACAAGTCTATAAATATAAAAACGCTATAAATTATTAAACAACGGTTTATTAGTTCTGTATTTTTGTATTGCTCAGGTCTCTGTTCTGTAATATTGCTGAACGTTGATTTAAGAACTTTTATTTTTTATATTTTTATTTATTTATTTTATTATTATTTTTATTTTTTTTTTTTGAGGTTTAAGCAGCTCCTCAACCAGGAGGGTCATTAGCGGCATTGACAAGGTGTCCAAAGGGACACTGGAAGTGCCACGATTCTAAGGGAAGCTATGTTGCCCTCCGTCACCAAACGGAGTGCCATCATGGACTCCACTGGCAACTCGGAGGGGAAACAAATTAGGGGTACAGTGATGACCACTGTTTAGCCCCCAAAAATAAAGTAATACAACTAAGACTAGATGTAAAATAGGCTAATAACTATATACATGCTACTATATACAATCAGAAAAGTGAAATAAAACTACGATTAGATGTATATAAATATATCACAGATCAGATATCACAGTTTGTAGCAGAGCTCAGAGGCTCTCTGATACAACAACAGGGATCGGACCTTGTCTGGTCCGGATAAAACGTCTTGTAATTTATAATTAGTACTTATATTATTAAACGTACCTAATTATTAGATACAGACAACTACCGAAGAGATATTAATGAAATCTAATAAAACAATTTCGCTTTACTAGTAAAACATCAGAAGTTATATAAGTCAGGCATCACGACCTCTGTAAAGAGTCTAACTCCCGAGAACACCGAATATGATGGAGCCGAGTTACCTAATAGGTAGATTTTCATCTTAGTCCTGCAAGCCAAAGTCGGATTGTGTTCAAAATACACAACTGTTGACGATTCTTTCCCTTCCAACACTTAAACCCTTCTGGAGCGCGAACGGTTGGCAGTACAATGCTCCAGGTGACCTCATTCGACTCAACGAACTGAGTTCTATCTAAATGGAACGAAAGAACTACCCAAATTGAACAATATGAAAATCTTTCTTTTCGCATGCGCAGTATCATTGAGATACTCAGAGTGGGGGACTAAGTTCCACAGCGGGCACCTAACCTGCGATGAAGTTCGCTCAATAAAGTATCCGTCAAATACAGCGCATGTAATGGATTGTGAAAAAATATCAGGAACTTGAATATTGTGCTGTGCCTTAAAAAAGGTGGACTATGGAATAACACTAACAAACAATGCGGAATTTACCTACAAAAATGTTGGTCTTACTCAATTACATTACAGCGAAACAGCGAAAAACAATGTTGTGACAATTGGGTGTAACAATGTTCGAATCCCCCCCCCCCACCAAAACCAACCACTTATAGAGGGTGTTAACACTTTTAATTGAAAACCTTCAAGCAATCGATCCTACAGCAGATTTCCAACAAAAAGTTCCAAAAAGAGATTTGAATACAATTCAATATACAACTGAATTGAATACAGTTCAATAAAAATAAAATTTATATATATATTTATTTATTTATTTATTTTTTTTTTTTATTGATATATTTGTGTCATTCCAGGCGATAACTCTCCTTAGGATAGAGATGAAAATTTCCGTTCTTGCGCCAAAAAATCAATGAGCACATCAAATTGGTCAACATTCAAAAAATGAACTAAAAAAATTACTAAAAATAGCTAAAAACGGCTAAAAATTGTTAAATTTATATTTATTGGTTGAATATTGCTCAAATAAAGGTTATTAACTATAAAATAGACCATTCTAAAATTTATGTACACAATTATGCTGAAAATGTATTTAAAAAGCCATTAAAATATGCTAATAAATCGATAAAAACTGCAATAAAAGCTATAAATATTCAAAACCTCCATTTGAAAAGGAGATCATTATTTAGAATACGTTTTCGCCCCATAAAATTAATAGTTAACATTTTCCTTGCACTCAAAAACCTCAAATTTGAAAACAATTTAACATTATACAATATGATAATTTACGAAAAATTTGCTCATACGATCATGCTGCAAGAGATGAACTTTTTACTTAATGAAAAAAGAAATAGTCATAACTCCCCTTAGTTTCACTGTAAAATAAAAAATAGGCCCACCGTTGAAAAGACCGTTAAATTTCCTTACCCTTTTATGAAGTTTTAATCTCATTCAGTAGAGAATATCTAGGTCTAAAATAAGGATTTTTTTTCACTTTCCCGAAATCACTGCATTTTTCAAGCTCTTCACTCTTCGGAAACTTAGTTAATTTTTCCCGTTTTTGTTACGGTGAAAACGTTTTCAAAAGTAGAGTCTCTTTTACTTTTCCAATTAAGGGAGCAAATCATGATTTGATGGTAAGAAAAGTAATTTTCCGATCATGATTTATAATCAATTTTATTTTTTTGGATTAAAACTAGTTAGTTAAAGTGTAAAACTCGATAACAGTGGAGTTTGAGAGATCTGCAAGTGTTAACACTCGATTCAGCAAGACACATTACGTATAAATTGACTTCTTACTCGTTGGTTCATAGAGGGCCATTTTTCAAGAAAACCCACGATTTCTTTGAAAGGAAGACCTTTTTTTTCAACATTAACACATAATTTTCTCCCATAACTGGCAAAGTAAAAGTAACAATATGGTTTAGTTTCTTGACCGCTAGGTGATAATTAGCACAGTTTTAGGATCTTGAGAGTCGGTCAGGATAATAAAATTCAGGTCTTCAAAGCCAACGTTTCGATGTATTTATACATCATCATCAGGGCTACAACAAGATGAGATTCCAAAAGTCTATTAATTGAACAGCTGTTGTTTGACATGTTACATTATGACAAATAGAAAAATTAATAATAAATATACATATACATAGTATTACATACCTTGGAGAATTTAGGCAGGTTTCTACAAAGTCATTTCGTAGTTGATAGCACATGTAGTATGTACATTCATGTCATGTACATACATTGACTAGTGAAAAACGTGACAAATTAAAAATTGGTTGAAAACCCCTACTTCTTAAAGTAATGTACACGTTAGTTATGGACTAGCAGTTATTGTCCTTGGGAGGACTTGGATTTCTCCGCTGGATAAGCCTAAAACTTCATAAAAGAGTAGTAATCTGTATAAAAATTGTATGCTCTTTCCAATGGTATGTACTCGTATATTTTTGATTTTACAGTGGAAGGGTGAGCGATAACGTGATTGAAAACACGCTACCACAAATAAATCCCGAGCAGCATACTTCAAGTGGTTGGATAAGAATATGCGTCGAACCAAGATCTTCCATTTCCACTCGTCGAACCTGATTACATTTTGAGAGATGGAACGAAACCCATGGGATGTTGACAGAACGGCTGGCTCAAGTACAAAAGAGATGCGAGACAACTCCCACCCTTCACCCTCCTTGTTTCCCCTACAGAAAAACGACGGCTGAGAACATCTCGGTTTTTGTTTACCAAAGGGCGTTACAGTGATTGTGTTTATTTGAAGTATTGTGTTTATAGAGCCCCGATGACGGCGCACCACAAATAGGATTAAGATGGTATCCTCACGAGCCGAGATAGGAAAGGGGGATTCATGGAGTTTCCATCGCTCACATTGAGATGAAGTATGGAATTTCTGGATGATTGACTCCTAAGGAGTGACAAATCGAACTGTTGGGAAGAAAGCATTATATTTGACACAAGAAACAATACAGCAAGAATATACGAGTATGTTTGTGAGTTCATGATGAAGGAGGTTGAACGACCTATTTCATCGGAGGTTAGGATACTGTTTTCGAATCGAAATCATTTCAAGAAACAATATCAATCATCAATATCAATATCAATAATCAATCAAATCATTTATTTATTGCATCTAGTCATATTTACCCAGGATGTATAGTATTTATCATTATATATTTATCAATAGTATTTATGTATTTGTAAGGATCATCTAGTCGTATTTTAGTTTTTTATTACGGGGTACTTTTATCCGCTGTAGGGGATGCAAAGTGATCATCGCTGTATCCCTTGAGGCAGAGTGCGGCGATGCCTCGCTTTGCGGGTTATTATTATTATTTCTCCCCCTCCGATCTGCCAGTGGTGTCCGTGATGGCAATCCGTTTACTGACGGCCTGCATGGCTCCCCTTAGAATCGTGCCCGTTGCAGTGTCCCTTTGACACCCCTTTTTGATTGCCGCTAATGACCCTTCCGGTTGAGACGCAGCTTGAATTCTTTTTAAAAAATCATCTCGATTGATGGAACCCTAATCAATAAAAAAACGAATGAAATTATTGCAGCACCAGCTACCTATATTTTAATGTATACCTTTTCAGACAAGAAGATAATATATATTGGGGACACAAATTTTTATGATCCCCTGATGCAAAGCCTACGCGTTTTGCTATTGGGCGGAAGAGGTGCTTTCCTCAGCCAAATAGAAATTTCAACCCCATGCAAATGGGATAAATCTTGGTGATTGTCTCATCTTCAAATTACAAATGATACTAAATACGTACACTAGACACGAAAAATGTTCTCTAATGGAAAACAGAAATACTTAATCCCACAAAAACAATCTCCTTTTTTATAATATGCGGATCTTATTTTTTATTTCATTGGTTTCATTGATCCAAACAACCACTGGGTAACAAATATAACGATGCTTCAGATTACGTCGGCGGTCGAATACTATCTGGAGGCAGCGCTGGAGGTGGGATAGCAGGAAAGGTCCGACATTGGTGATAACTGATAACTGAGATCATGCAGCATCATTGCTACCAATTACTACCGATTCTATGGCAAAAGAACTCGTTCCAAATAATATCCAACAATTCAAAAAATATTCTTAGCATTTTTTTCTCCGGTTTTTATCTATTTTTCAGCAAATATTAATGAAACTAATGAGATAGTTTTCAGCATATGTAATATTGTGCAAACATTCTTTAATGTTGTAGTTCATTGTTGATAAATTTATTTTGACTAACATTCTGCTATTAAACATATATATTTAACAATTTCTAGGTAATTGGCCATTTTTAGTAATTTTTTAGCACGATTTTTGAAATGTGAGCAATTTAATGGAGTACTCAATAAGTGCTGGCTAACGAATTGGAAACCTTGTTTTTTTGCCGCATGAACAGAATGTTTATCGTAATCCTAAGGAGAGTTACCGTATGGAATGACACATACGCACACAAACACACACACGCACGCACGCACACACACACACACACACACACACACACACACACCCATATATATATGAATAAGCGTTAAAGTCTAGGATTCGTTTCAAAATGCCTCAAAACGGATTTCAGTTATGAAAATTTTTGTAATTTTTTTATTTTAAAATTTTTGGAGCCATTGCAATAGCTTCGTTTTCTTCGAAAATTCTATTATAGAACAATAATAATTATCCAGGGTTTTGCTAAAACTTCAATTCTAACAGGGGGCACGGAACTGGAGATTGAGGTCTATAAAAGCCTTATTAACAGTGTATCAGTATACAGGAACATCGCGGATGTTCGAAATTGTAACAGCCAATCCATGTCGGAGAGAGTTCAGACCTTATTCTGGGTCAACTAAATACAAGTACAAAAGATTATGACCGAAAATAATAAAATAAATCATTAAATTAACCGGCCGAGCTGGTTCATATGAAACACCGGATGAAAGTTTTCCTTATTATGAGCACAAGCGGCTAGTCATTTATCGCACCCTTTAATTGCTTACTTGGAAGAAGAACTAATAGGAGTCATTGAGGAACACAGCGAGCGGAATTCTCGAACGTGCTAGTCAAAGTTTCTCCGGACTTGAGCAGCCTCAAGTTTTTCCTGAAGGTTTATTAAACGAACAGCAAAGGCGGAGGGTTAAAGTTATCCAAGCCTTCAACTCCCCACGTGAACTTAATTGCAATGGCAAGCTTTATTAATGGCGAAGAACGCGAATCCCAAGCACTACTACGTGCGTAACTTTCTTCAGTTTACCGAGATTTTCGAACTGTACAATCTAACGAGCTGGATTTCGGTCGTTATTAATTTATGTGTAATCATAAACTATTGCATTGGCTCCAACACTTTTTGAATCCAAAGAAATTGGTATTCGGGAACCACAGGGTCTAATTATCATAGATACAGAGCGATTCCTGACAAGTCAAGTCCGGAAAAAAAAGAAAAAAAAAATTTACTGAAACTTGGGTAACGGAGAGGATGTTTTAAACACCGTAAATTAATTAGTCAGCTGAAAAAGTTAAGTTACTCAAGAAATTGCAACTATGCAGTGCACCAAAAACTATACCATGTGCGCCATATGGCACCTTGTCACGAATGAAGTACCGGAGATCATTTAGATGCAGTTTAAAAGCCTAAAGACTTGAAATGTCTATCTATAATATGGTGATGACGCCGCGGCGCCACCAAGACTTACAATTTTTGAAATGGAGAGCTTTTGGAACACGTAGAATAAATTTACAAGTAAGAGTTATAGAGGTTGCTGAGGGGCCTCATAGGCTGTGTTCTGTCCTGGATGACTCCGGTGCTGAAATTTGAAATGGTTTAGGCCTTTGGAATGGCTTGAAAACAGTTTTATTAAATACGAAAGACAACTTAACAGCAAAGGGTCGTCTAAGCCTGATTTTTTTTCTCTTATGAACCCACTGAAATACATTAATTGTAATTAATGTGGAAAGAACAAACATAGTTCCAAAACAATATATGCAGTGTATGCAAACCCTCTACTTAATGGGAAGATGACTTAGTTATAGATCGTTTTGTTCCTCAACTTTACTAAAAAGCGTAAAATTATGGGGTCCTGGTGCTGTAATGCAGTGAACCCACTTGCGAGGGGTGAAGCCCCAAATTTCGATAATAAACGGGGTTTAATAATTACGGACTAGTGTTCTGCATAGAAGCGCCATCTAATACAGAAATAATAAACTTTTGTGTAATAATTTGCAGCGTTTTTATCTTCGACAACGAATATTACGTCAGAGATCAGGTGATCAGTTCGCAGGGCAATGCCCTTCAGCGCACCCTACAGCAATGAACTCTCCAATTTAAACCTAAAAAAGTCCAGTCATGCAGCATGACCCCATGAGCGAATTTTTGAAGAAATCTTCGACATTTCAGTCGCTATTGATCGTGTAGAGAAATTTTAGTTTATGATTTTGATAGACAAACATGGAATCAAATTATTAAAAATAATTAGGAGGTACTCATACTTTATTATTATTAAACTAATCTTGTAGATTTAAAGACAAAGACAAATGTAGGCCTTGGGTCTGCGTGCTAGTACGTACTCGAATAGAACTTCTTCATAATTTCATGGCTGATATTTTCTAAGCCACAGTCAATATTAAAGCTACATCAATCAGAATCGGAGGACGGAATATTTCACAGAGTAAACTCATCAGTTGTGATTACATTTTTTTTTTTTTTTTTTTTTTTTTTTTTTTTTTTTTTTTTAAACAAGCACCTACTACCTAAGTTTTAAACAGCATGGTTCTAGGATTGGTTATACAGGGATACATCCATAAGAGTAGTTCAATCTGAATTTGGACAATGTTTCATGCAAATATTACCGATTTTTACAACTAGCGAACGGCATTAAATATTCGATTTCGATTTGACGGCATTTTTCAACTTTGAAATTTTTGAAAACTTGATACATATTCTTATAGGAAGTTTTACGCTGATTCCGAATATACCACATGTTAGTATGCTGAAAAAATTATTTCAACCCGAAGATGTAATCCGATCATGCAGGCCAACGAACTTGAACTTTCGTTTTGTGTCCTTAACATTTTAAAATTTGTTTGAAGTTTCTACCACAATTCTACGGACAGTTATCGTCTGGAATGACACATACATTTATACATACATACATATACGATACATACATACATACATCACATAAAAAATGCGTTAAACTTCAGATTTCTAGCCTGAAACGGATTTCTGCATACATTTTTTTCAAAAAATCACATTCTACAAATTTTGAGGCGAGAGCAATAGCTAAATTTTCTTCAAAAATTCGCTAACAATGCTTCCGCTACCCATAGGTAGACTCGGAAGGTATTTTGATTTCCGATGACATGATAATTTACAACCGTTTACGTACATGCAACTGTTCCCCTTTGTTGGGTCAGGAGAAAGTGAAATGATCCCAGAAAACTCATAAAATCCACTTTGGAAACTTGTAGATTCTTGAAGGTCTTGGATTTATGGGTGATGAAATTCTCTCGAAAGACTGAAGCTCCCACCTTCTCACTCGTTCTGCCGACTTTATTTCAGTAAACACTTCTGGGAAACGCTTTCCCCAACAAGGGTTCTCGTTTGAGTAAATTCCTCCCCACCACTTCTATTTTATCATAATAGAAGGAAAACGGCCCGCAGCTCAGAAATGTTCACGGAGGTGTTTGTGAGAATGGAGAGGCGAGCAGCTCTCTACTCCGGGCAAATCCTCTTGAGAAAAAGAAAAATTAGCCCGAGTTTTGCTCGTTCGTTGCGTTGGAGGTAAATTAGTCATGGTTGAACAAGTAGGGGAGTTCAAAAAGCTTGCTGAATAATGGACTGGTGGGTTATGCGCCTCACTTGGTGGCCTTACCCGTACTTCAATGATTCACTTTCACTCGGGGAATTTAAAAGGACGCCATCCTTTTAGCGAATTTTCGTAAAACGAACCTATTGCAACGGATACAAGAATCAAAAAGTTCCAGTCACGGAGCATGAAAAATATATTTTGGATCTTTTAGCTTTTGCTTCCTCACTACGCTAAGCTCTCTGTTCATGATTGAAGTCGAAAAAATTTTTGTCCTCCAAAATCAAAATTTCTACTTGTTTTTTGCGTTTCAGAGCTTGCTGATCAATTTTGGTTCCGTGTCTGTCTGTCTGATGTCTGTCTGTGATAAATCCTTGTCTCGCCCAAAACTATGCCAAGTTTCAGACCGATTCCGATGAAATTTTCAGGGATGGTGTGGGTTAGCTCTTTGACGGTCCCCTATAATTTCCAAAGCCGTCAAATCAACAGTAATCTGTGCGCATACGCAAACGTGAATTTCTTGTAGCGTCAATTTTTAATCATCTGTTGTTCCGATTTCGTTCACACTCGGTAGGTAATTAAGTGTATGTTCCAGAAAGATGCCCAATAAATTATATCGCGATTGGTAAAGAAATAATCATTGCGCATCCGCTAAACTAAAATCGATTGACACAGGCGAAACTATCAAACCAATGAACCAACCACCCTAAGCCGAATGGTAGATCTCTGTAAAAAAAAGTTTCGATGTGTGAAATGTTTTTTCTTAAAAATACTGAAATGTCTACTTTATGGATTGTAACAGTTCACGCAAACTGCCACGAGAACCGTTCTATTGAACGGCAGCAGGGTCACCGAAGACACTGCTGCACTTTGCCCATTGAATCTCCAGCCATTCTCAAGATAACAGCTCTCTCTCATTTGTGCGCATAGCAAATAATGACTATATAAACCATTTCAATTTATACCCATACCTAACCCAATTGCTATCCTCACGCACCTACAGCCCAGTGCAGTATCCCTTTCACCCCTATTGAAGTGTATCCAATAATATACCCCGATCACAGCCTGGTCAGATCTCCTCCCGTTAATACCCTTCTATTAGAGCACCATATTTCTTTATGGTATTAAAATTATTCCAGTGATTAATTTCTGTGTCTTACTTATTAACCTTCATCCTACATAATATTTAAATATATCAAAATATAGTATAGGCAATAGACAAATTAATCATGATAATCATTAGATTGTCATAGGATCAATCCAGTATTCGCAATTGTGGAGGCCAGACAAACTGATGCTTGAGCCAAATCATTGTAGTAGGTCGTAGGACTCAAACGAAATTCGTTTGCCAGAACAAGGAAAAAGATTTCCTTGTTGTACACGGTTAACCCTTTCGGACACCGTGTACACTGAGGTGTACATCCACTTTAGCAGCTCTCTGTGGTTGGATTAGTTCAAAAAACATCCAACAGAATGCTCCTACATAAGAGTTGTCATTATGAGACGTCATTTGAGAAGAAATTTTCCAAGTTGATCGGACAAAATAGTGGCAACACTGTTATTAGTAAGTTGCTACTAACTCAACTGAAACTGCCACTGAAGGAGGCCAAGTTTATGCCTGATAAAACAATTTATTTACTTCTCGTATTTTGTTCTAACTTGCTGGTAAGTGTCTTCCTTGATGTTTTTTGGATATTCAAAAGTAAATTGCAACTTATGATAGATCAACTGAAAAGAAAGGATCTGAAACATTTTCCGTCTTTGAAAGCAAGGATTCCTCAGTTGAATTATGATACGTATGAGGCTGAATTATCAAATATTTTGGGACAATTCGAAATGCGTTTTTATGATTGCAGTAAATTGGCAAATATAGCATCAATTATGAGTTATCCTTTTTCATGTAAAAACATTGAGGAATTAGCTAGGTACTGAAGTAGCAAGTCAGTTTAATATGAACTCATGTTCTGTTGAAAATGAGTTGGTGCAGATTATATCAGATATACATCTCAAAGCTGCAGCATCTGATACAAATTTCTGGTGTTTTATATCAGAAGATAAATATCCGAATCTAAGGCAAATCGCCATTCAACTGACGGCAATGTTTGGGTCAACTTACTTGTGCGAGTCTGCATTTTCTGAAATGAAGATAATTAAGTCAAAATATCGCAATCGACTAACTGACGATCATATGTCATCATGCTTGCGATTGGCACTCAGTGGTTACGCACCATCTTATGAAAAGTATGCTGAGGACATGCAGTGCCACGCTTCAACATCCAAAGTCACTCCTTAGTTGAGTTTAACATCATATGTAACTCTTTTGTTTTGTAACAACGAATAAACTCGCAATTTTGAATAACTAGGAGTTTTTTCATTGATATTGTTTAAGTAAACCTAACCCAAACCTTGACTAAAATAATGTAAATTGTGCGGAAAGCTAATATCTATATATGCTACGGTACACCCTACCTAGGTAGGTAGGGTGTATCGTGTATGTACGACAACCCTGCATCACACATACTTGCAGCCTCTTAGAGTCGATCGTAAGTAGTCTAAAAATATTGAGGTAGATCGCCAGCAGTTCAAGTTTGAGCACCCCTGCACTAGAGTATACATGTTTACTCCATGCACTGCAACGTCAAGCTATTTTCTCAGTTTTCAAATATTTTGTAGAAGATTTTCGTAGAATTTTTGTTTTTATTCTTGCGAGAGAAGATTCCTTCACTCAATTTCTAAATCTCTGTGCTTACCATAGAATGTTACAAATTTTTTTACAGATTAGGATACTTAAAAAGTTTTTTTTTTTTCATACCTGCTTCCTATAAAAAATGGAAATATGTGATTTTCGTAATGTGCCATTTCATAATTTATTAAGTAATTTACTTATTTTAATTTTTATAATACAAGTGGTTTTACAACATTAATTTTATATAATTTTCAATAAAAATGTTTGGAAGAAGGTTTGAAGACAAAAATTTTACACACCCTGGAGTAACTATGTACACGATAGTGCACACTACATACCTAAATCATAGAACGGATTATCTGAAAAATCTTTTTTTTTTAAATTCAGTGATCTACTATAAGGTGAAGGAACAAAGTCTATAAGTTTCAGATTTTTCCCATGACAGGATCTAAATTTGTGACCGAAAGGGTTAATTTATTGATTTCCCTGTAGCCGCAAAGGGTATCTGCGGTATCATCATGGCCATTACACCGGTAACCTTTCCCATTTAAATTTCCTAGTGACAACGCTGATTTATTTATCGGATTGACAGACTCACCGCAAATTTCGACCACAACCTCGGTGCGGCAAAGTGGGAGAAGCGACTGGAAATTCTCCGGGCACTCTCGCAAAACCTCCTATCGCATGAATATGAGACTTTCAGGAAAACGCAGACTTGACGAATAGTAATAGTGACGTTAATTTGTGGGGCTGAATGTCATTCAAATACAGTCGCGGGACTGTGGGTTAAGTAGTGGAATACTACCGAATCTAGTACATGGAAATTAAATGCGGGCCAACGGAACGAGAACACTAAATTATTCACGATCGTCTACAGATTTGTCATGACGATCGCATTTTCTCGTGACCGCGATGTCAGCACGCCAATCTACATTAATAATAATTCCAGTTCCCTCTTGCGAACACCCCATCTTGTAGAATGTTTCAATGTTAGATGTTTGCTCATGCTTTGACCAATCTGGCGAGTGTCAAATTTGAAAATGCATATATGAAAGATCAATTTTAATGCATACGAAACCCTACTAATACGAGTTGTTGTGGTTAAATCAACCAGTTATTTGTTTGTTTATTTAAATGCCAACATAATAAGGGTCCTATTTCGGGCTCCGTCTAATGTGTCTGTAGTTGTTGTTAGCAACCTCGCAAAATTCAGCATCTACGGGAAATTGCTCTCGCTCGGTGCTCTCAATTATTACCGAGGTTTTTGATACATTTCAGTCAAGTTCTTAAGCGGATCCCTAGTTTTAGTTGTGTGGAGCCAGGAAGAGTGTTCGGTAAATTTCGCGTTGAACTTCGTTTTAGCCTCGCGAAACATCACGGAACACCTAAAGAATGACCTCCAAACTTTGAAACCACGTAAATTTAGCGTGAGAAAATTTACGTTATCATTAACGATGGATGGCATTTGATAAGTAGAACACGTTTTTCTACTGGAAACAAAACATATTCTGAATAAATCATCTCAAATTTTAATCGTGCAATTCCTAACTCGAATGGATCTTTTTCGAAGTCTCCAATACTGAAACAGGACAAAATTGGTTTGGTCAAAATGAAAGAAATAATATAACCTCCTGCGGTTTCCAATTGGACAGTTCAAAGTCGTTTAACATCACAATTTTCGCATCGTTTTGCTCTTCACGCCTAAAAAACGGAGGATATCCAACTTCTCATTTTTGTTTCGGTGAATAATTTTGAATAACTTCAATCAAATATGCATGGTGGTTGGGTTAAAGCGTTAAAAACAAAATTGGAAGAAACTAGAGAGAAAATGGAGTAGAATGCCGCACACCGCACCTTTCTATCTCAATCTTGGTTATACCTAGTAATTGTAGACGCGCACCGTAATAGAAAATTACCTACCTAGGTACTTCCTTCTAACGTCGATTGGTAAAACATTTATGTCGAAGTTTTAAATTTATTTACATTTACGAATTAGCAGGAAGAAAGCATGTTCCATGTTTTAGCATTTTAGCCGAAGGCTCAAATCGGAAAGCAACCGGGGGGAGTCCAGGGGGGCGAGCCCCCTGGCGGGGTCAAGGGGCGGAGCACATACACACACAAACACACACACACACACACACACACACACACACACTTTATACATATATATATATATATATATATATATATATATATATATATATATATATATATATATATATATATATATATATATATATATAATAAAAAAGCACACACATATATATATAATGAAAAAGCGCAAACTTCAGGAATCTTTTCAGAATGCTTTAAAACAGATTCCCTGCGGAGGAATTGTTCAAAAATTTTTATTTTAAATTTTTTGGAGCCATTGCAACAGCTTTATTTTCTACGAAAGTTCGCTAAAATGAAGTGAATTAAAATTTATTCCGCCAATAAAATAATCACAAAACAAAATAGAGTACAAAAGTAAACAATAAAGCAAAACTGCTTCCAAAATAATACAACTATCTCTAACTATAACTATCCCACTCGGTAAAAAATGTGTGTTGAGTGGTAAATGACAACCCTTCACACATCAGAGCCACAGGACAACCGTTACTCTAAGCGAGTAAAGAAATTGAATGAGTAAATTATTAAATAATCAAGTATGAATTTCATATCTTATATAGCATTTCCAAGTCAAATTCAACCTTTTCCAAGTCAAATTCAACCTTTTCCAAGTCAAATCCAACCTTTTCCAACTCAAATTCAACCTTTTCCAAGTCAAATTCAACCTTTTCCAAAACAAATTCAACCTTTTCCCAAACAAATTCAACCTTTTCCAAGTCAAATTCAATCTTTTCACCATTATTAGGGAAATGACGAAAAATACGCACAAGCCCTAAATGCTTGTCTGTGATTGAGGACTGGGCTGAAAACAATACTCCAAACGCAGTAGGTAGGTACCTGTACATAAAACAAAATCATGTTTTATTAATACAGAAATCAACAAAAAAGATAATTCATAGCATTTCCAAGTCAAATTCAACCTTTTCCTAGAAGCATTTTTTTAAATTATATTTTTTGTTGATTTTTATTTTTTAATAAAACATGATTTTGTTTTATGTATAGGTCCCTACCTACTGCGTTTGGAGTATTGTTTTCAGCCCAGCCCCCAATCACAGACAAGCATTTGGTACCACATTTAGGGCTTGTGCGTATTTTTCGTCATTTCCCTAATAATGGTGAAAAGGTTGAATTTGACTTGGAAAAGGTTGAATTTGTTTCGGAAAAGGTTGAATTTGTTTTGGAAAATGTTGAATTTGTTTTGGAAAATGTTGAATTTGACTTGGAAAAGGTTAAATTTGACTTGGAAAAGGTTGAATTTGACTTAGAAATGCTATATAAGGTGTTGAAAAGCATAAGGTAGTCCAGGGGTCCTACGGGGTTGACAGAAGTTAGATGAGCACTTGTAAAGTGCATGCTCTGGAACAACTTCACGGGTTCCAAGTAGACGACTCAGGGACACCACCAGTTGACGATCCTAAGTCGACGGCCATGTGCAAGGTTGTAGACGAGGTTTTTATTGATCTCCATCTTTGTGAACAACAGGAGGGAGTGATTCGCAGGATTTGAGATCCCTGATCCCCTTGGCCTGAGACGGTTAGCAGCTTCGCCATCCAGGGACGCAAGGCAAACCTCCTCCTACGCGCTTCACGCTGAAGGTATGCAAGTCTCAATGAAATCCACCTATTATGCATGAGATTCGGATATGAAAACGATCTGAAGTTAAAGTAGGTACCGCTAACTGATTAGATTACCATCTGATCAGATTCCGGAAAACGAATTATTAGTTGCGCGTGGGACGTTAATACTACTCGATGAATAAAAATATGGGGATGCATAAGGATTTTTAAATGGAGGAATTAAAGATTCTGGTTGTCGGTACACACTGTACAATCACATTTCTCCTGGTTCTGAGTCATCGATGACACGTACAGGTGACCACTTGGACTACCACTATGTACTTGTAAAATAACCTCCCCCAAACCGTTTGGGGCTTTGGAACGCTATTTAGAAGTTGAACTATGAAGTTCTATGGATCTATAGATGTAGATTTGTTGAAGTCCCTACCTACCTCCACTTCCTTTAAAAGCTAAGCGCTGCATATAAGTCATATTATAGTGATTATTTGTTAGGGAGACCCATCCTCTTATCATAGTAGCAGGAGGTGTACATTTTACATGTTGCTGAAGGCAAAGTGGGCAGAGTAACTCCATAAATTATAGAGGATGCAGAATTTTGTTGTATGGATATAGCCAAATTAATAATTTTAGCCTTCCAACTTCAGTTCTTAACACCTTCAATTAAAGAATGTAATTAGTAAAACACAACTACTATTATTATTATACGATTCTGGTTAGTGAGCGGTCTTGAGTCGGTCTTAATAAAGAAATTTTATCAGGTTCGTTTGGGTAGGGGCAAAATGGCGTGGATATTGTACAGCCCCACGGAGCATAGTAAAATCACCTAGTCAACAAAACGGAAATGTGGATACTACAAACTGAAATCAAGTCGTTCCCCACTACCTTCTGGGGCGAGCCCATATGCGATTTTGCCCTAGAAAAATATCCATTGTTCAGTATCCACCAATTCCCCTATGAACTTCCCCTACTTTTCACTGCCTACTTGATCAAGCTTGGTTGTTCGTTTCAAAACCGTTTCCCGTTGTATTATACCATTAATTTACGAATAAAATCCCAGTTAAAATGAAGCAAGAATACAATAAAGTGGTGATTGAAATAGTTTAATAGAAAAGATTAAAATAATCTAGTGTAGCAGTATTTCTATTCTAACCTAGCATATTGCAGGTTTGAGTTTGTTTATTTTTTTAATGTTTCTTGATCTCGGTTTCATGCACTGTTTTCATTTTGCGTAGGTAGGTACCTGCCTAAGTTATTTTCACGCGGAAGTAACAATTGAGGATAAACCTGTAAGACAGCAAGTCCACATAGGTATATGAATTTGCATGCAGTAAATCTAGAATAATAGTATAATAAACCTAGTGCTCCTCAATTCATCGGTAGGTACCTATTCGTATTTATCATGATTTTTCACGTTCTGATTAGTTATTTGGATAATATTTTTTCTAAGTAGTATTATGTTTTAATAATCTATAGGATTATGAATATGAAAGCGTCCGTGATTTCAGATCATTACAAAAAGCCATTGAGCACCTACCTACTTATATGAATGTTTGGCAGTTTATTAAGAGTCTTCGTATACTCAGCAACAAGCACTAGAAATGAATAG
Source organism: Adelphocoris suturalis (assembly GCA_030762985.1). Lineage (NCBI taxonomy): Eukaryota > Metazoa > Arthropoda > Insecta > Hemiptera > Miridae > Adelphocoris > Adelphocoris suturalis. The sequence goes on along the minus strand of CM061051.1, from coordinate 284,007 downwards.
CAAACCTATAAAATAAAATGAAATCCTCGACTGTGGCCCCTCCATAAGAAATGGCTCAGCTACGCCACTGCAAAGGGGGGCTAATTTTATTGTTAAAATTAGCGAAATATTCAAATTATTAGCAGGAGCACTTATCATACTTTCAATGATGGAAGATGACTTCAATGATGCATATAATATGACTTATATGCAGCTCTGACGAGGCCTTAAGTGGCAAAAGCGCTTAGCTGAATAAAAATCTACAAAATACGAGAAGCTGGTTACTCTCACCCTCCACAACCCTAAGGTATAATCCTGAAAGCCAACTACCTACCCTAAATACGAGTACTTCCTTTAAAACGGACGCATATGCGTCGTTGGCGCACTTACTTAGACATTCTTCAACTTATCACGAAACTTTACACACACACACACACACACACACACACACACACACACACACACACACACACACACACACAAACACACACACACACAAAATCCGATCGTGCAGCATGACCTCATGAGAAAATATTTGCTATTTTTCACCTTTTATTACATCAAGATGTTCAGACATTTTCAGCTCAATTGAAAAAAGAAACAAACTTTGTCTAAATAATACTCGTATTTTGCCATTAACATTTTTTTAAAGGATTTTCAATATTTTTTTAAGCATTTAAATAAAATGAGAGCACTTTTTATGGAACATTATTGGTGCTACATTCTGAATTTTTCAGTAACGATTTCTTAGAAAACAGTTTTCGGATAAGTGGCTACGTACTAAAAGAGTTCGACCGATTTCTATACCTTCATTAGTGGGTCCGCTGATCAGGCTCCTCACAAAGTTCGAAAAGTGAAGAATCTACTTTTTACATCTGATGTTGTAGGAACCAAAAAATATTTTTGAGATTTTTCTCCAACATCAACGACGATTGTTGACGATAATATTGTCCTTGAATCGAATTGGATCGCTCTGAAAGTCGCCTCAATCGATTCAACACGTCAATAACTACCGAAATCTAAACCAAACACGTATTTCTGACGTGGTTCGTCCGTAGATTAGAAAAGTGAAGAATCTACTTTTTACATCTAATGTTGTAGGAACCAAAAAATATTTTTGAGATTTTTCTCCAACATCAACGACGATTGTTGACGATAATATTGTCGTTGCATCGAATTGGATCGCTCTGAAAGTCGTCTCAATCGATTCAACACGTCAATAACTACCGAAATCACGTATCTATCAAACACGTACTTCTGACGTGTTTCGTTCGATGTTATCGTCTCAACATCGTGCCGGATTCGTATCGGCATAAACTATACCTTAATTATTTCTGGGGGCATAAAGAGCTGCAAAATTGCGCCTGCAACGCAAAACAGGATGACAAACACACAGACAGTGCAAACTGAGTCTATGTAGAAACTCACATCGGAATATTTTAATGACATTTTTAGGGAATCTGCGGGTTAGGCCGTAGATGGTCCTCTATTAGATGAATTCCTCACAAATCAATACTTCACCCTGCGCATGCGCAAACGTAAATTCCTTTAAGTATCATGTTCTCACGTTTTAGTCACTCAAATATCAAGGGTCAATTAATATTTAGGGAAAGGCGCAGTGTACGCCTGGTACCCGCATTCTACAAATCGTACGATCGTACAATTAGTAGTGATGCGCATGCGTGAATGTGAAATCCTTGCAACATAAAACTATGTATGTTGTGTGTGTATGCATTTTGTTGTTTATATCTCTTTTTATTTCACTATTTCGTTTATTATATGCAACTATTTCAATCAAATGTATTGGGCTTGCCCCTATAGTACAATTAAAAAAACATGCATAACTTCTAGTAGTGATGCGCATGCGTGAATGTGAAATCCTTGCAACATAAAACTATGTATGTTGTGTGTGTATGCATGTTGTTGCTTATTTCTCTTTTATTTCATTATTTCGTTTATTATATGTAGTCATTTCAATTAAATGTATTGGGCTTGCCCCTATTGTAAAATAAATAAACTTCTAGTTTCAATTTGATTTTGATGGAATTTACTGGGATTGTGCGAGTTAGGCAAAGAATGATCCCCTATAGGTAATTTTCATCACTCAGAAATTTATGGTCTTCACTGCGCACTGCGCATGCGTGCTGCACACGTAATATCCACCAACCGTCGATTTCTCATTGCTCATTCGTCCGATCTCGCTCAAATGTGAAGGGTAGTGAGATGAATGAATCAGTGATGTACTTAGCAGTAGACTTTTTATTTCGGAATGAATCCATAGGGCTTATAGCTTGCTCTTCTCATACCTTTGAGGGAGGACAGTGGCCTTATTGCACAATCGTAGGGCTCGACATTCTGCCCAATAGTAGGGCTCGTTATTCTGACCAATGAGAAGCTGCTCTACAGGTACGACCTTAGTGGTACAATTATGTATTAACTTAGTCTGGTCCTATAGTATATGTCATTCATGTCTTATATGTCCTGTTTATATGGGGATGCTGGTTACACCAGGTAGTTGGGAAATGACAATGTGGTTACTCCATTTGAGTTTTATCGCGGTGGAATAATTTATAGCCACTGCACATGCGCGTTCTTCAAACATTTGTCATAACCAAGACTTCTATAGTTTTAGTTTGATTTTGATCATTTCTGGGATTGAATGGTTCATATTTTAAGATTATTTAAAATTTCAATGATCATGGAATAGATCATTGATAGAACGAGGAAGCTATGTGCTACACCCAACTTGGCAGACGTTTTATTCACCTATATATATATATATATATATATATATTATTCATTTTGTTTAATTTATTTATTTTAATCAATTAACGTCATTTTTCCAAAATTCTCTTACGTTGATGCAGAAACCAGCCTGCAATTTGAGCGTTTTCAACTATATATCGATCCCTTTATCAATAGGTATTTATGGTGTTTGGTTAGTAATTTTCCATTACAGCACAAACGATGGAGCATAGTGTGGTGAAATTATCACCACACACAGCTAGGACTTCGACGGCTCTTTTAAAGGCCACCAAAAGCCAAGCTAAAAGCTCACTGGGTATTCCTACACCGAGTCAAATGTATATAAATCCACTACACCTAGTTATTATATCTTATTTGTAGGCGCGTAAAGCAATATTATGCCCAATACATTACTGTGAAAGAGGCTGTATTTAGATTCAGTTTTACACAGATTAGGTACCAATGTGATTCCAGCTGATTGCATCCCTTTCGGTCGCTTAGAGACGGAACGGCCCTTATTTTTGTGAGAACAATCACCTCAGCCCATTCTTCTCCGGAGCCGGCTGATTTAAGAACCTCATTCGTTATTTAGAAAATACTTGTCTTGCTCTTCAAGGCTTATACAGGCGAAATGAGAGTCGGTGTTTACCTTCCCTTTCGCTTGAACCCCACCCTCCCATCGCATTTCCAACCATTCAGTTTGTTGAAAATCTTGCATCATTTAAGCCATTAAGCCACTAAATAATCCTTTCCCCTATTTTTTTCACTGAAGACCCCTTTGTCCCTTTTGCGAACCTACGTATTTTTCTCGGCACCGCTCTAGTTCTCATCTAATTAAGTGCTTATAATAAACCCAGACACGAGAAGAGGCCTCTTGCTAATGAAATTACGTTGGTAGTGCCGTAGGTTCTGGTAAAGTAGGATTGTTTCACTTTGCTTTCAGCTATTTGAACATGATACGGGGGAAAAGGGCCTCCTTTTAGGGGCGTAAATAACTCCCTGTAATCTGGTGATGCGGCCATCTGCTTTTCCCCCTCGGGCTCTTTACTTCTGGAGTTACTTTGTCTCACAATCTTTTGAGCGTCTGTAGTGTGAAAAGTCTAACCTACTGCCCTGGAAAGCTTTCTGCGTCGAGCATCCGTATGAAAATTTGGAACGTTTGTTTCCGCGACCTGGATTTATACCAAAGAGATGAAGTAGTATAATATTTGCTAATTAAACCGAACCACTGAGCTGAGCATATTGTAGTCTGTACTACGTGAATATTCTGAATGCATAATAATGCAAATGACGCACAAATAATGCTGGTTCAGTGAACCGAATTCGGTCGAATCCAATGCTATTTTTCGATAAACCTCAGAGAGGCACGTTCGGAATCCACAACCAACTCAATTTATCTAACAATTAATGTTAACAGTTTAATCAATTGAAGTCGAAGCGAATAGTACAAGCTCTGGATGTCCAACTAGGTTTTGCTTCCGAGACTGCAAGGCAGCGGAAGCTTTGTTTTCACTTTCGAAATGAAAAAATTTTTTTTGCTCCAAAATCAAAATTTGCACTCGCATTTTGCGTTTCAGAGCCTCCTGAACAAATTTGGTTCCGTGTCTGTCTGTCCGTCCACATTTCCTTGTAACAGCCATAACTTCCACAATTTTGATCTGATTTTAACCAAATTTTCAGGGATTGTGCGGGTTAAGCTCTAGATGGTCCCCTATCAACTTCATCATGATCGAATCAACGGTAGCTTCTGCGCAGGCGCTAACGTGAATTCCTTGTGACGGTCATAACTCGGTCAATGTTGAACGGATTTCGATCAGATTTTCAGGGATGATGTGGGTAAGGTCTCTTGAGGTCCCATAAGACAATCATCATAATTGCATTAGCGGTACGCTCTGCGCATGCGTGAACGAAATATTCTTGTTACGGTCCTTGCAACAGCCGTAATTTCCACAATTTTGATGCGATTTTCTTCAAATTTTTAGGGATCGTGCAGGTATAGCTCTATATAGTTCCCTATCAGTTCCCTTTTAATAGAATCAACGGTAGCCTCTCCGCAGGCGCAAACAAAATTTTCTTGTTTCGGTCATAACTCAGGCAGTTGTGAACGGATTTCGGTCAGATTTTCAGGGATGATGCGGGCAAGGTTTCTTGAGGTCCCGTATCACATTCTTCGCAATCATCAGCAGCGGTACGCTAGACGCATGCGCGAAAGTGATGTTTTTGTTACGGTCCTGGATGGTCCCATATTAAAATCAAAATTTTCCTTATTAATTTCATTTATTATATGTACCATTCAGCTTCCAATTTCCCACCTTATTAATTCCCAGATGCCAGAACCGGTCGTTTCTAGTTTTCTGGAATTTAATGGTGACGTAGGTACTGTGAAGGTCACGAGGAAGCTCATGTGCCATTTCCTTGGCAGTGTATTTCCCTTCGATCTAGGTCAGTGGTCGCCAAACTTGCAAACGACTGAGCTACCTTACAGCTAATAAACATTACTGTGAGCTACCCAACAAAGTAGGAAAGTAATACATGTTTTTGCTTAAATCACACAGTCGTTTATTACCTATGAATAAACATTTCCAGCTTATTTTAAATCTAATTAAATGACATTTCTAAAATTGCAATAATATCATAAGAACTTGAATAAAAAAATATTTGCATTAGAAAAACGTAGTTCAGTGTGATGGGTGGCACTCTTTTTTGTCATTAGCAATCTTCTTAATGTTAGGCTCATAGGTTGAAGCGGCCATTCGAATGCAATTGTCCAAATGTTCATCCGTCAACCTGTTTCTGTACTTTTTTTAAAATGAATTTCATACTGGAAAATGAGATCTCACAGAGATATGTTGAGCTGAACATTGCCTTCACTCGTAAACTAATCTGAACCAAAATTGGATATTTTTGCTTAGGAAAAAAAAGGCCAAATATTTTCATTGCTTGAAGTGAGAGATTTCAATGAAAGGGACCGTTGTTTTGTATTCATCTATGTGTCGTCGCCCTGAGATGCGTAGCGCAAATCAGATTAGCCAACCCAAGCACTCTCTTATGAAATTTCCCAGCGAGCTACCAAAAATTTCACAGCGAGCTACCAGTAGCTCGCGATGTACGGTTTGGCGAACACTGATCTAGGTAAATAATCTTGCTAGCGATAGACAGCAGCGCAGTACGAGAAAAGCGTTTATATTATTCTCGACCCTCATTCTCACTATTAACATGTTCATGTGAAGGAGAACATTCAGAATTTTCTACTTTCCAAAAAATGGAACGAGTCCAAGTCGGCGATTGCCGGATAGGACGGCAGAAAACTGGAAATTTCGGTCATGCGTGCGGTCTCTCTGCGACTTCGGGGCTCAAGAGAAAGAATAAGATGACTAGGAATGGGGATGGAAGAGGACGGCGCAATCCTTTGTTTGTGAGAGAGCAGGTGGGGTAGCAAATATTTAGGGAAAACAGAGAAAAGAGATAAGGCCAAGTCTTGCGGAATTCAAAACCAAGAAGTATTTGAAGTGATTCCCCCATAAGAGTTAAATAAGGAACTTGGAATTGTTTTTTTATGTCGCTCCATAAATTTGGTACTCCTTTCGGCAGGTATAAAACAGATATATCAACGTACTTCTTCATTTTGCAGATATAATCAGTCAATTCCAGACTCTCCAGGTTCAGTCATGGAGAATCCAGGAATATTTTTCAGGTCAAACGCATTAACGTTTGTCAGAATATCAACACATCAACAATGTCTGGTGGCGGTTCCACTGACCATTCGGTTGTTTGGAAAGCCAAACCACTATCAATCGCCCATGTTCATCCCAATCGGAATACGAAACGTCTTATAACGGAAATCACGAAATAGCTAAATACACAAGATGAGAAGATAAATTATTGTGTCCTTATCGGCATTCGCGGCGTACCAGATGGCAGGAAGCTGGCTCCACGTGCTCCCATTCTCTTCATATTTTATCCAAGCAGTTTCTTAGAAGATTTCACTCACCAAACATACACACATTGTATCAATGTCGCACAGCATCAGTGATGTAGCAAAAACTGTTTTTTGAAAACGATTCTCAGATTTTAACACTTTTTCATATATATACGTCTTTATATAGCGGTCAAGAACAAAGTCACATTATATATATACATTATATATATATATATATATATATATATATATATATATATATATAATACTCGGCCCTTCGGGCCTCGCAAGGGGCTCCGCCCCTTGACCCCGCCAGGGGGGCTTCGCCCCCCTGGACCCCCCTACTCTATACTCGGCGCTTCGCGCCTCGCCGGATCTTTTCTCTTTTCTACTGTGTAGAAAACGAGGATAATTTGCTATGCAATTCGTCTCACGAGAAAAAAAAAAAGATTTCAGGCCTGGCTGGGATTCGAACCCACGACTTTCGTCTCACGAGAAAAAAAGAAAAAAAAAAATTTTTTCAGGCCTGGCCGGGATTCGAACCCACGACCTCTCGCTTCCCATCTCGGGACAAAAAACGTTACACAAAAAAAGTGGACATTTTAAAAAAAATTATTGGGGGTCGGCCTAAGAACTGCATAGCAATTAATATATATATTTATTTATGTATATATGTATCTGTCCTTAGGATTGAGATAAAAATTCCGTTCTTGCGCTAAAAAATCAAGCTTACCAAACGAAAGAAAGAGTTCGTTGGCCAGTATTTTTAGAGCACATTAAATTGGTCAAATTTCCAAAAAAAATTCCGATAAAATCACTGAAAATAGTTTTTAAAAAGGCTAAAAATCGTTAAATTTATTTTTATTTATTTTTTTATTTTATTTTATTTTATTTTATTTTTTTTATTTTTTTTTTTTTATTATTATTATTTTTTTTTTTTTGTTTTAACAGAATATTGCTCAAATAAAGTTTATTAACTACAAAATAAAACATTTAGAACAAATCCAGGCAGCGTCAGATCTCATTTCGATCCAGCGAAAAGAAGGATCCAATGGGCTGGATCTCAACCTACGGGGTAAGTTCATCGCTAGTATGGGGTTCCGATCTCGCTTCGATCCGTTCCTTAATCACTTTTTTTCAGTGATTTCCTCGAAGAGACAGGCAGATCTAATTCGAGAAATCCATCGGTGCGCTCACAGCAATTTCGTTTCGATCCGTGTGGATCGGAAAAATGGGAGCGGGTACCTATCCGTTCCGATCCCGCTGCGGATCCGATCCTTGTATCGTTACAACCGGAACGTTCCCCTCCTGCTCCTATCCATCACAAACTCTTCGTACGTAATTCTGAAACAGGTAAATAATAATTCCCCCTATCTATTCATTACTGTGACCAGATTCAAATCACCCCTTTCCGAGGACCCCTAATTGTTTTTTCCCTCTCCAACTCGACTGCCGAATCAATTTTTTTCTTCTTTTTTTATATTCAACTACTGCACACAAATGCATTGTACGTCTGATTACTCACGATCATGACACGCATCATTAATCTCGGGAAGTGCCATCCCTGAGTGCACAACAATTGAATGTGAGAAAGCATAATCGCTTGAATGTCCAACCACGATCAAATCTAATAGAAATCTATAATAGATACTTAGTTTATAAATATATATATATATATATATATATATATATATATATATATATATATATATATATATATATATATATATATATATATATATAAACTAAAGGGCATAGGAAACAGGAAATCGATGCAGGAGAAAACAAAGTAGCGACAATAGGGCTCGTAGCTACAATGTTGGTGGTTGACAGCTCATCCATCACGTCAGTTATATTTTAGTCCCATTCCAGCTCATTAGTTGGCTTCTCGTCACGGTAGTAGAACTGGTTTATGTAATGACATCGCTTCGTTTTTTTCCCCCCATAATAAGTCACGATATACTATGAAATGCTTGATATATGTAGAAGTCAATCATCAGCAAATCAATCAACAAATAATATCTTGATAATTCGACGGTATTGGAAATTAACGTTTGCGCATGCGCACAGACTACTTTTAATCCAACGGCAATGAAATTTATACGGGAACTTTTAGGAGCTAAACCGCAAAATCCTTGAAATTTTCATTAAAAATCGTGCTTACTCCACCAATCGCACTTGCGGATTTTCCTGGAACATATACACCACCTACTCCCCGAGTTTGAACAAAACCGAACCAATAGATGATAAGAAAACGAAGTTATAATAAATTAACATTTGCGCATGCGCAAAGACTACTGTTTATGTGATGGCAATGAAAGTTATAGGGGACCGTCTAGAAGCTATCCGCACAATCCCTGAACACTTCATTCAAATCCATTAGACTTGGAGTTTTACCGGTGCCAATCGATAGTAGTAGGATGCGCCATGGTTATTACTCTACCAATCGGGATATAATTTATAGGGCATTTTTCTAGAAAATATATCCAATTACCTACCGAGTATGGACGAAATCGGACCAACATATGATTAGAAATCGACGTTTTGAGAAATTCACGTTTGCGTATACGCACAGGCTAATGTTGATTCGACGGTATCAAAAATTATAGGGGACCGTCAAGGAACTAACCCGCACAATCCTTGAAAGTTTCATTGGAAGCAGACTGAAACTTGGTATAGTTTTGGGCGTGATATGGATTTACCACAGACAGACAGACACGGAACCAATATTGATCAGCAAGCTCTGAAACTCCAAAAGCAAGTAGAAATTTTGATTTTAGAGGATAAACATTTTACAACTTCAATCACAAACACAAAGCTTCCGTACGGTAGTGAGGAAGTGAAAACTGCTGCGAAGGCATTGCACCGTTTTCCCAACAAAATGGCATTTCTGTTAATGGAGACGCTGTATTTTCTGTATTCTGTATTTTCTGCTGTATTTTTCTTAACGATAGTAAGTGATTATTTGAACACTTCATTTTCCATCTGTACCGACGTGAAGACTTACTGATATGAATTTCATCAAAATCATTTAACATGATTGTTTTGGAAAAAAAAGTCTGTAAGCTGTGTGAGGCCTATATTGCACTTTTCGCGTATTTGTCTAAATTAATGTGCCATCGGCCTTTAATTTTCAATCCTCGACTGCAATATTGATTTTCAACTGACTTTATGGGCTGTTGGTTTATCATTTTCAATAACGATACATTATAATCGAACAAACAAAATTACCCCCCC